>JAODAL010009926.1:0-107954 GCA_025379985.1 Phyllomedusa bahiana
AAGGCCTGCAGTTACTAGAAATGAGTTTATCCAATATAAGTTCAGACTGCCCAAATACCAGGAAATACTTCAATAGCAAACGTTAATAATAAAGATATTCCACTACAATATCTACACTAAGTCTTGGTAAACTTTATCCATGTTCTTTATAATAGAGCTTGTCTGTGTTCGCCCGCGGGGGCCCCCCCCCCGTTTCCCTCCGCCGGACTTTACACCGGTAGATGCTGCTTTAAAATTCTTAGCTAAACTACATCAAATCTTCACATCTCTAATATAACTAAATTGGAAGGATCACAGCTAATAGCGAGGTTTCTCTGTGCAGAAATAGACTAATTTCGCTGAGCTGTGTGGCCACAGGCAGAGCGCACGTCCTTTCCCTATGAGACGCTGAGAGACACTGAGGCTGAAACAGGAAAACGCTGTTCTATGTAAAAGTGTCATGTGATTTTTCCAGCCAATCGAAAACCATACACATCCCAGTCATGACGTCGCACACACATCTCATCCTGCTCTATTCTATAATCTGATTTGCTGCCGCCAAAATTACAGGAAGCGCCGAAAAAGGCCGATCTTAATAGATGATGCTCGATTTTAACCTTAATTATCGCATGATCGGGAAAAATTTCAAATCACCATAAAAACCTTGCCGATTTTCAACTTTGTCGATAAAATCGCTCAACACTTTTCCTGACACTGCAAAATTTTAGTTTCTTCTGTGGAGCCAGGGCAGGGAAACTACGGGCAATGCTGATGCACTATCTAGGACGCATTGTTTGGTGGCTAAGTATGCCCGACCCCACAGGCCGAACAGAGGGGGGGGAATGTGAGACAGTGACGGGCGGAGTGGTGGAGGAAGATATGTTTCCCCAAGAATGATTGTCCTATGCGGCCTTAGGAAAGGTTTTGGGACCAGTGCGTGTCACCGAGTGGCCTGGACTCGGTGAAGGGAACCCGACATTTGTGTGTGTCAGTAGATACTGACTTGTAGTATAAGCGGTTCCAGTCCGCTTTATCCGGGTCGGCTTTTCTGGAGTGATCAAAGAGCCAGGTGGGTGGCCACTCCCACGCACCAGGTGAGGCTGGTGCAAGGCCTATAAAGCCTGAGTCTGCAGGCCTGTCATGGCTGCGGGTGGTTTGCTGGAGCCATATTGTAAGTAGCTCATGCTATGTGTATTTGCAGCTTTGCCCAGGGTCACTGAGTGTGTCCCTGGTATAGATAGGACTATATTCATGTATAGTTAGCGCTCAGCCGAGCAGGTTTTGTTTTATGTTTTATGCCTGGAGTTAAGGCCGTGTTTGTTTCCGTTTATCATATAAATAAACCCAGGCACAGCCTGGACTTGAACTTTACGCAGTGTGTCACTGTCTCTGTCTGTGGAAGCCCAGCCTGCTACCTGCTCTGGACGCTGATCCCTCACACTTGTTGTAGCTGCTATAAAGCAAATTTTTTAACTGCTGTTTACAGTTTGAAACAAAGGCATAATCTAATATTGCACTATTAAAACTATGTATTGATATCTGTTATAGCCTTTTTGATACATATTTTCTTGCATGTTTAGCCTATTAACACCCACCAATATAGCTTTTTATGTAGTTCTGTTTTTAGGCAATGTAGCATAAGTTCAGTACATGTGTCCTGTGGTGGGTATAATAGGTGTTTGGTTGTCTAATGATCCTGGTCATTTAACCCCTTAGATGATATGGTCCATAGCAACTACAGCATTTCAGTGGTTTCAGAGTGATCAGGCTCTCTCTGTAAGCCCATAGAGCTTCCAATACATGATCACAAGGTTCTGCTGGGTTTCCATGACAGATGTGGACCTAATGAAGACCCCATTTTATATTCCTTACTAATGCTCCAACAAGGTCTAATTCTGTATAGTTTTAATCATACTGACTTGCAAAATAAAGTTCAAGGGGTTATCCAGGTAATGTTTTTGTGTTAATAATAGCATAATGCTGCCATTTTAAAATGGCAATGGTGCATCGCTGGATCCAAGTTCAGAGAAGAGTAGAATTTTCAAATTTTAAAATGGTAGCAATATCTTATAAAAACATTAATTGGACCGCCTCTTTGACATATCACTAATACTGCATGGTGAACCCTGTAAAAACAAAAGGCAGAAAACAATGTTGCAAAGTTTTTTTTCCTTTCTTCGTTACTTGAAAAAATGTAAAGGTTATCCACATTAAATAATAACCTTAAAAATAGATCTTGTACATAAAATGGCAGAATAAAGTCTCCAAACCATTACCTGGACTTGGGTCTAGTAACCCTGTGTGGTATGGTGGGTCTGTGTGGAACGCAGAACCATTGGTGTGGGTTTGCTGGGTGCGTTGGTGCATCGGCTCTTGGAATCAGACACATAGACACTTCAGGGATCTTGCAGGCTTTACTCACGGCTCAATACTTGTAAGATTTTACACTTCTTGTCACAGCACATAACACAGCATTTTTCACTACAACAGGACCACCGTAAAGGCAGTACTGGTGGTACTGCCATACGGGGCCAAGAGGAAAAAAATTAAACAATGGGTCCTTCTCTCACTGGGCAGGGCCCTGCTACAGTACCCCACTCCCCCGGTCACCAATTTGCTCTTTTTAAGTTAGTCGTTGGGCCTCTTCTATGTTAATATGCTTAGTTGCGGGGATAGGGCCCTTCACCCCATCAGGGCCTTGCAAGGGGTCTGTGTCGCTACTAATGGTATGGCAGTGAAGGTCCGCGCTGTGGGAATAAGGGCCCGGACTCAAAGAACGTTTAAATAGAACAGGACTCAGGCCTGTTCTTTAAGACTTACATCTAAACTGGGACCAGAGCCGGACCTTTCACCTCACTGTGAGCAACCAGGATGTTGTGAGACTCGTGACAAATTCAATTGAGGCCCCACTCTATGGAAATAAGTCCCCACTGATTTAAATTATCACGTCATCCTGCATGTCCAGCAGAAAGTCCGTGAACAGTAAGAGGGAGGGCCCAGCTCCAGTCACAGTTTGGCTGTAAGTCTGAAACAAGGAAGAGGCATGAGTCCTATTCTATGTAACTATTCTTATTTGTAAGAAGTCCTTGTGCTATTAGTGATTTGGGCCCCTTGGAATACCCTGACTTGGGGAGAGAGAGGGTTAGGTAGGCAGGCAGGTACCATCCATTCATTCATCCCTACAGAAACTAAGGCCCCATCCACACATCCCTGCTGCAACTGAGGCCCCATCCATCCACCCATCCTTTCATCTATCCATCCCTGCTTCAACTAAGGCCTCATCCATTCCTGCTGCAACTAAGGTTCCCATCCATCTCTGCTGCAACTAAGGCTCCATCCATCTCCGCTGCAACTAAGGCCCCATCCATCTCCGCTGCAACTAATGCCCCATCCATCTCTGCTGCAACTAAGGCCCCATCCATCTCTGCTGCAACTAAGGCCCCATCCATCTCTGCTGCAACGAAGGCCCCATCCATCTCTGCTGCAACGAAGGCCCCATTCATCTCTGCAGCAACTAAGACCCCATACATTCCTGCTGCAACTAAGACCCCATACATTCCTGCTGCAACAAAGGCCCCATACATTCCTGCTGCAACTAAGACCCCATACATTCCTGCTGCAACTAAGGCCCCATACATTCCTGCTGCAACTAAGGCACCATACATTCCTGCTTTAACTAAGACCCTATCCCTGCAACTAACTTAAGTAAAGTGAGAGACGGCCACAGGGGGACTGTAGCAGGGTTGTCCAGCAAGAGGGAGGGCCCAGCCCCACCAGAAAATTATGTTTTAATTATAAAGATAGGCCTAAGGGCTGTTCTGTTTATATATTCTTAGATTTGGGGACAGGCCCTTCCACCTTACTGCATTTAGTAGGGATGCAGCCCCCTTGCAAAGCCCTGACTCGTTGGAGGAAGGGCCCATCCCTGCAACTAGGAATATATACACAGAATATTCCCCAGGCTTCATTAACTTAATTGGGTGTGTGGATGGGGAATGGGTGAGTCATGGGAAGGGGTGGGTTTGGGGTGGTATGTGGTAAGGGGTCCCAGTCACTTTGTATGGGGCTCTGAAACTTCTTTGGTAGCCTTGACCGCATAATACTCTTCTTATTCTATGCAATTGCTCCCCTGGCATTCGCTAAATTGTCTCTTAATCAGCAACCTCTTCAGCCTCAGATATAGTGGTTATGTCTAAGGGTCCTTTGCAGCTTCTTGGTACGCTTCCCTCTTAAGACAATCTAGGCAGGCCTGCTATTCACTTTCCTCAGGACACTTCCCCATTCTGTCCTTGTCTCACTGTGCTCGGGATACTTCTCCATTCGGTCCTTGTCTCACTGTGCTGTACTCTTGGTTCTGTGAGTCTAGGAGCAGCTGCAATTACACTGACCTGCACTACACCTCCACAAGAGAATGGCTAGGAGATCACCTTCTTCTTAACTGGAAACTGCTCTCACTACAACTCTGAGGGAGTTCAGCAATAATCCAACTCTGAACTGAACTCCTTAAAACAGGCTTCTCCTTATAACTGTGCAATGCTGAAGCCCCTCCTCGGTACCTCACACTGATTGGCTGCAGGCCCAACTATCCTGTCTCCCTAAAAGGTTAACCCTTTCGTTATCTGTGTTACTGAGTTATATATAACAAATATATACAAAACAGGTGGGCATTACTCTCTGGCAGGGCTACCTACCCCTCAACAGGGCATACCACTGGCACACCTAGAGTTGTACACCCTGCAGTACAGTTGCAGTCCCTTTTTCTTGGATGCGAATTGACTTGCCTGTACCTCGAGGGTTCTCCTCTGCCCAGCTCTCCTTTGTGCCTTCATCCTGCAGGGTCTCCTCCACTTCGTCTACCCCTCTCCTCTCTGCCTTTCTCTGTCACAACTCTTCCAGTGATACCTTGCAGCACCCGGTGTAGAGTGGTAGATAACCGAGTTACAGGTGACACTGACTGGAGCCCAGGAAACTTGAGTCGCTGTAGGTGATGACAGAAATCCCCCACTCCCCGGCATGGGGCCAGAGAGATGACTTAATCCGGTGCATCGGCTGGCTCCCAACACTCTTCCACAGATGTCACCTTCTCCTGATGCACATGTTTTCCTCCTGCTGCCCAATAGCCCTTTGAGCCTGACATCTTTTGGAAGCTTGCTCTCTCCCCCTTATACAGATTATGCAGCCATTTGGGCTGACTCACAAGCTTCACCACCCGATGATTCACGAATAACCAGTCTCCAGTCTGATCTTACTCTATGGAGCCAAGAGCGGTTCGCTGGTTAATGTCCTCTTCTAATTCTGGCTCATCTGCCCAGAACCATTGTGGACCTACCTTCACTTCTTTTGGGGGAATGCCATCTACACACTTCATGCTGCAAATGTTTTGGTCTGTTGCATCTCATCACTGACTTAGACCACATGTCTCCAACACCACTCCAAGTCCCCAGCGAAAATCTTGGTGCCACTCAAATTGGTCACCCCTTCTTCTCCTGCACCAACATGTGACTTCGCTCTCTTGTTTTACCAGTCACTGGCTCCTTCATAGACTGGCCAACCTGCACAAACTCGTTGACTGACCAATATTGATGGGCTCCACCACCAGAACTCTCTCCAACCATCAGCACCTGGCTGAGCATCTCCTCCAGCTTTCTATGGCTCTTGGTCAAGCCACATATTGTCAGAATCAGGCCCATATGACTTTGTTACTCACAGTACTGTCCACAGACACCTTTTCGTCTTCTGGTCCCCAATAAAGTCTCTGACCACCTTGACTGCTCTTCGGTGGCACACCTGCAGGTGGGGAGTCTCCCTCTCTAACCATGCAATATCTGTCTTTGTCTTGTCCACTCCGCTATCCTTTTGACAGCACCAAGATGTAAAGTCTCTGGACCACTACCAAGACTCGGGTCCAGTAACCCCATGTGATATAGTGGGTCTGTGTGGTGCACCGGCGCTTGAAATCAGACACAATGATTCTCGGCTTCTGGGATCTTGCGTGCTTTACTCATGGCTAGAGATGGGCGATTTTCTCAAAAATTCGATTTGCCGACTTCACCGAATTCTCCGACAAAATTTGTTTCGGTCCGAATTACTTCGGGACCAATCGCATTAAAAAACAGCTATTTCCAGGCTGCACAGAGCCTGTAGGGTGCTGTAGAGCGTTGTGCCATGCTTAAATATGCAGTGAGAGCTTGGTTTGGTCTTCATACAATGTTGTGTTTTAGTATGACACGCATATGACTGACGCCGTTCTTAGAATCGCTTCACTATAAAATTCCCTGGGCACTTAAGAGAACAAAACTGAAGAAAAAACTGAAGCGGGAATGTAGCCTGATAAAGTCATGGCAGTGACAGCTGGAAAAAAACAAGCTGAGGGCTCAGGTGGCAACATCAGTAGGCCACAGAGTGGCACAGTGACAGAGTCTGGAGGTGACGGCAGCAGCCACAGCAGCATTAGTTCAGAGAGGGGCACAATGACATACTGAAGCAGGCAAAAACACGAGTACGCCTCACAGTGGCACAATGACAGAGAGTGGAGGGCACGGCAGCAGCCACAGCAGCAGCATGAGGTCAGAGAGTGGTACAATGACAGAGTGTGTAGGTCACGGCAGCAGCCACAGCAGCAGCATGAGGTCAGACAGTGGCACAATGACATTCTGGAGGTGGCAAAAACAGGAGTAGGCCACAGAGTGGCACAATGACAGAGAGTGGAGGTGACGGCAGGAGCAACAGCATGAGGTCAGAGAGTGGCACAATGACATGGTGTGGAGATGACCGCACCAGCAGCAGCAGCAGCATGAGGTCAGGGAGTGGCACAATGACACAGTGTGGATGTCCCGGCACCAGCAACAGCAGCAGCAGCATGAGGTCATAGAGTGGCACAATGACAGAGGGTGGAGGTGGGTGGCAATACCAGTCCCTGGTAAAGATGGTGGTAGGCAGATGGAGAATCTGGGAGCAGATGTGTGGGATCAGGCGGGTGGCGGCATCAGAATAGTGGCTGAGGCAGGTAGTTTGAATCCAGACTCACTTCTCAAAGTTTTGGTGAGGCATCATGGCTGATGAAATCTGACGCCTAAGGCATTGGTGTGTGGAAATCCTGGCCGGTCCATGCCTGATTCATCTTGACAAAGGTCAGTCGTTCCACATTTCCCATGGACAAGCGGGTTCTCCTTGAGGTAATGATGGCCCCCGCCGCACTGAACACCCACTCTGATGCCACACTACTGGCCGGGCGCTTCTCCACTGCAAACTCGGCAAGTTGCGGCCACACATCCAGTTTGGCTGCCCAGTAGTCCAACGGATCTTCCAACTGGGGTGCCAGAGTGCTGTCTAAGTAGGCCACCACCTGTTGGTTCAGGGACTCCTCCAGGTCCTGCTGCTGCTGCTGGCGACTGCCCTCCTCACTAGGCGGGTGAAGGAAGCTGCTCATCAGTATCTCCAGACTTAGGTTGCTGCTGATGGAGCTGGTACTGCTCCTACCCCCCCACCTTCCTCCAGCAGCTGCGGCAGTAGTACATGAGCGCTGAGGAACCCCCCGGTCAGACATGTCAGAGGAGGGACGATGCCGCACATAGGCAGCGGCCAACTGACTACGGAGGTTTTCCCTATAGTATTTGAGTTTGTCCTCCCTCTCAGCAGCTGGGAAAAAGGCTCCCATTTTGGACTGGTAGCAAGGGTCCAATAGGGTGGAGAGCCAGAAGTCATCCCTCTGCCGGATGCTGACTATTCGGCTGTCACTAGCCAGGCAAATCAGCATGCTGCCGGCCATCTGCACAAGTGACTCCGAGTAACTCCCTGCCACCATCTCCACTGCATACTGCCACAGTGCTTGCGGGTCATCAGCCTCGTCTTCCTCATCTCCATCTACCTCCTCCAGCTCCTCCTGCTCCTCCTCTCCTGTCACCTGGGTAGAAAATCCAGTCATTTCACCAGACAATGCTTCTGCTCCAATGTCCTCCTCCTCCTTCTCCTCCAGTTCAGTCCCCACCGGATTCATATGGCCGCGAGATGTAGTCGCCACGTCTCCAGTCCCCTGCCCAGACAGATTTTTCAGCATCTGTTCCTGGACATGAAGCAGTGGAATGACGTTATTCATCCCGTAGTCCTGGCGACTGACCAATAACATGGCCTCCTCGAATGGCCTCAACAAACGGCAGGTGTCACGCATGAGCTGCCACTGGCTGACATCAAAGTTACACAGGGGAGTACTTCTGTCTGCCTGGATCATCAAAAAATCGTTAATGGCCTTTCTCTGTTCATACAGTCGGTCCAACATGTGGAGGCTGGAATTCCAACGGGTGGAAACATCGCATATCAGCGTGTGTTGGGGGAGACCGTGCTGCCACTGCAACTCGAGGAGGGTGTTCCTGGCTTTGTAGGAATGGATGAAGTGCATTCACAGTTTCCTGGCCATTTTCAGAATCTTCTGAAGATCGGTGGAAGACTTCAGGAACCTTTTCACAGTCAGATTGAACACATGCGCCATGCAGGGCGCATGGACCATCCCTCCTCGGTGCAGTGCAGACACCATGTTCCTCCCATTGTCCGTCACCATGGTTCCGATTTGCAGTTGGCGCGGAGAAAGCTACACACCGATTTCTTGCTGCATGACGCGGAGCAGTTCCTCCCCTGTGTGACTTCGTTCGCCGAGGCAAGCCAGGTGTAGAACTGCGTGAAAACCGCTTTTGCCCACACTTTTGGGGTATGAGGGAGCAGCACTTGTGGACCCGAGAAAAGGGTTGGTGGGGGAAAGGAGGGGGAGGAGGCGGAAAATTTGGCGCAGGAGCAGCAGTTTTGAAAACCTTTGGAGGGGGAAAAGCGGCATCTCCGGCCAAGTTGTTGTGGCCTGGGGGGGAACCCCATTCCCCCCAGTGGGCCGTAAAGGACAAAAAACTGGCCCTGACCGTAGTTACAGTCCACACGTCCCCCCACTGCCCGGCCCCTTTGGAACAAACCGATAATTAAAAGGACCCCCCAAACCTTCTGTTCAAAACTTTTTAATTTTGAGGGGAAGTGCTGGTTTTTTCCCCTTTTGGGGGAAAAAAGAAATTACATTTTGGAACTCTCCACCCTGGGCTCAGCACAAGCCATTAATTTCCCTCTAAAAAGGGTGCGGGATCCCCCTTTTTGGAAAAAGGAAAGGGACGCAGTACCAACAACTTGGACGGAGCCCCGGTCAGCTTCTCCCCCCTTAGGATGGTTGGACGCATACTGTTGTCCCCTTTTGGGAATCGCCCATTGGGAAACCCCTGCTGGAGCCATGATACGAGGGGCAGGACATCCCGGACCGGGAATGATGGGAAAGAGAAAAGCTCCCTTTTTGCAGAGGTTGGGGGAGCCTTTTAAATGGCTTCAATTGGGAAGCGTGCCACTGGGCGCTGCGCTGCCCGCGACGGGATGAACCACCACATCTGAGCCCAAAATTTCCCCAAAGGCCACCAATGGGACGCTGCATGTGTTACGCAGGGCCGGGGGAAGGAATTTTTAGCTTCCTGGCCACGAACCCCCTTTTTTCCCAACAAATTTACATATACCCATATTCGGCTCCCTCCGGGTCCTTTTTCAAAGAACCCGCCACGCCTCAAGTAACGAAATTTTTTCCCCAAACCCTCCGCACCTTTATTTACAAAAACCCCCGCTGCCTTTTTCCCGAGCCCCCCGTGCCACTAATTTCTTGACCTGGGGAAGGGGATTTTTCAACCACTTGGGCCCCTTGGGGTCCGAAACCCCACACTGCTGGGTACCCTGCTGGAAATCACGGCCCACAAAAAACCAATTACTTTGGCCCGTTCCCGCTGCCTGACGCCAAGCTGACCCCTCCCTTTTCCTGAAGTGATGGAAACCTTTTCTTCACCCGGCTCCCCAAATGGGGGTCGGGGTTTTCATCATCATCTATTTGTGTTGCCTCGTCACTGCGGGCCTCATCAGCGGTCTTGGGATGCAGATGCTGACCCCTCACAACATGACCTCCCATGCCACTCTCCCCCTATACTTTGCCGCCTACTGTAAAAGCAGGGGATATTGGCCCCATTTCTTCGCTGCCAAGTAGCTGCTGAACTGCCCTCCTCAAATTGTTCATCCGGTTATAGTGGCCCTGACCCAGACCCACAAAGTAGATCTCTGGCTGAGGGAACCCGGGATGGGACAGAGGCGGATTGAGGACAGGTGAGGCGCCGCTGACCCGCTCCCGGGCCATGCCAACAAAGGGGTTTGTCTGACGTTCCCACCGACTCTTGCAGGGGTTTGTCAGATGTCATCTGGGGGGAAGTGGTTTGACCTACCCAACCAATCAAGAACCATGGGTTGCTGAACAACACAACGGCCGCTAGAAGAACAGCGGCATTGTGGCCTCACCAAGTGACCCCTGCTGCGACGTCCCCCTTGCTGTGCTGCGACCTGTGACTGCTCCAGGAATGTTTTTTTGCCTCTGCCACCGCATGTGAAGAGCCTGCCACCCCACTCTGTCTGACATACTTTTGTTCTAAAATGTACAGACTCTATTTGATGAAGATATCTGTACATTATAAATACACACCCTGGATTTGACTCCAAATGATCCCACTAACAAGCTTGGGTAACCCTTGGATATAAATTGCGCTCCACAAATGGGCAAAAAATGTACTTGTATGTGCCGTTTAAAAACAAAGTGTATTTTACTGAATATAAAAGCACAAACAGGCTTAATTAACCTTCGGATAAGAATTATGCTACAGAATTTCTTCTTTGGCGGTGAAAAACAACTTTTCTTTTACTGAGTACAACTACAGAAAAATACTTAGATAACCCTTGTATGTAAATTGCGCAAAAGAAATGTGCTGCCAACAATTACCAGCTTTGTAGCGTGTTAAAACGGCGTGTATTTTACGGAACACAACAACAGAAAAACCTTCGGATATGAATTATGCTACAGGCAAAATTTCTTCTTTGGCGTTGAAAAACACCGTTTCTTTTAGTGACCACAACAACTGAACAAGGCTTAATTAACCCCTGGATCTAAATTGCGCAAAAGAAATGAGCATCCAGAAATTAAGTGGTATTTGGATTGTAAAAACGCTGTTTCTTTAACTGAATACAACAGGAACAGTCTTAGATAACCCTTGGATATTCAATGGGGCTCAAGAACTGAGCAGATAGCATTAAAATGTATAATGAAAACTGAATAGGACGAAACACTGGACTTAAATTCCAATACCCCACAAAATCAGAATTAGAACGTAAAAGAAGCAGTCTCTGAGACAAGCTGTGACACCCCCCCAAAAATCGCTGTATAAATGTTAGTTCTTTAGTATGAGATATCATGAGCAGCAGCAGTTTTCCCTAAAACAGCACATGATAAACAGTGTGAGCTGCCAGCGTTGCGCCCAGACTTATATAGTGCGGTGATGTCACAGAATCCCGCCGATCTCTGATTAGCTTCATCTCTGCACATGTCATTTAGGCTACGCCTTCTTCCTCCCAGACTTCTTTGCCCCATGTAACCCCCATGTGCCCGCAGCCTTTTATCAATTAAAACACCTTTGTCCCGCGAATCACCCCAAACTTCGACGTTCAGAATCGAAGTTTTCCTGAAATTCTAAACGAATTCCACTTCGTTAGAATCAATTCGCCCATATCTACTCATGGTTCAATATATTAAGACGTTACACTTTTTGTCAAAGGACATTCCATAGTATTTCGCACCGCACTGTACTGTTCTTACTCTATGCAATTGCTCCCTTTGGGAATTTCACTTTTCCCTACTTTAGAACTTTCACCCTCTAGACTCTTTAGCCTCAGGTCTAGTGGTCATGTCTAAGGGCCCTTTGCCGCCTCCTGGAACTCTTCCCTGTTGTGACATTCCAGGCAGGCCTGCTCCTCACTTTCCTCAGGACACTTCCCCATTCTGTCCTCATCTCACTGTGCTCTACTCTTGGTTCTGTGAGTCTAAGAGCTACTTCAATTACTCCAACCTGCACTACACCATCATCTGTGAGTGGGTGGGAGATCCCCCTCTTCTTAACTGCTTAACTGGCAACTGCCCTCACTACAACTCTGAGGAAACTCAATAATAACCGAACTCTAAACTGAACTACCTGTAACAGACTTTCCCTTATAACTATGTAATATTGAAGCCCCTCCCTTGTACCTTACACTGATTGGCTTTAGACCCTGCTATCCTGTCTCCCGAACAAGTTAATCCTTTAGTTACCCATATCACTGAGTTACATATATAAATATGTGTGTATATATATATATATATATATATATATATATATATATATATATATAAAATACACACAATTGCACATTCCATTCCTATAGTATCATTAAGAAATACAACTCGTCCAACAAAAAAAACAAAAAATAAAAACCAAACTGGAAAAATACAGCAGTTATGGCATTTGATAAATGCTATGATATTTCATAGAACCTGATTTTTTGTCATATTTATTTGGATCTATTTTATTCCTATTTAAATTGTAAAACATGAGTAATTTTCAAGTGCGAAAATTCACTTTAAGCCTGCGTTACATTTTTAAGGAACAGAGAATTTTAACGTTATTCCATTTCAATAGATAAAATTCACAAAATGCTGGCAAAAAGATGTTTGAACAAGATAATGAAAAACAGGTCATCTCAAATATTAGTAATAGGATGATTTCTTCCAATTTATACATTTTTAAAAGGAGTAAAATTCCTTTGATCTCATTACTTCAGGCAATTTCTTCAAGCAAATGTACAGTATGGAAGAAATTCATAATTATTCCATTGAAATGTAGATTTACATCTTTGTCATATTTAGTCCTCAGGTTAAAAGTTTTACTTTATTAGAATTTGATCAAATAGAATATTAGTCAATCTGAATGTAATCTTTTGAAATTCTAGAATTTACAGGTGGTCCCCAAAGGCCTTGATATTTAGAATATTTACCACTACTTAACATTCAGCAGCATCAATTCAATATTTCTAAGACAGTCATGGTATTTTGTTGAAAATTTTTTTTCTGTTTTCTTCAGGTTTTATCATATTTAAATAGACGATGATGCTTGTGCCTGGTGGTGTGGTCAGGTACCCTTCCCAGTCGTCTAGCATGATGTATACAGTTGAATGTGCCTAGAGTTGTGTGGCATTCATCATCAGGCCCGGAGTGCCCACAGGGCAAACCGGGCATTTGCCCGGCGGGCCGCTGGGGTCTGGGCCGCAGGGCCGGCTCGGATCGCCCGCCGAGGAGGACGGTGTTCTCCGCCGGTGGGCCCCGAGTCCAGGCGCCGGTCTGTGGCGTACTACAGGGGCCGCAATGGTCGCATCAGCGACCGGACCCCTGTGGCAGGGGGCCTACAGGCCCTCCCCTCACCACACGGCTGCACGGCCGGGTCACCGACCCAGCCATGCAGCCATCACGGCCACCGCCTGAACCGTGCGGTGCAAGCAGCGTCCGAGGCTGAACAGCTGGGATCTACTGATCCCATCTGTTCAGCTCCCAGGAAGCTGCGGGGCAGGCGTGCGATGTAATGATGTCATCGCATGCCCTCTCCGCGGCCCCCACTCGGGTGAGGGCGGCCTCTCCGGAGCAGGTGAAGAGGAGGGGACAGCGGGTGAGTATTATTTTTTTTAAACTACTTACTGTCCCTGGCTGCCTATAATAGCCCTGCCCTGGCTATATGATGCCCTGCCCTGGCTACCTATACCCTGCCTGGCTATATGATGCCCTGCCCTGGCTACCTATACCCTGCCTGGCTATATGATGCCCTGCCCTGGCTACCTATACCCTGCCCTGGCTACCTATACCCTGCCCTGGCTATATGATGCCCTGCCCTGGCTACCTATACCCTGCCCTGGCTATATGATGCCCTGCCCTGGCTACCTATACCCTGTCCTGGCTATATGATGCCCTGCCCTGGCTACCTATATGCTTCCCTGGCTACCTATACCCTGCCCTGGCTACCTATACCCTGCCCTGGCTATATGATGCCCTGCCCTGGCTACCAATACGCTGTGCTGGCTACCTATACCCTGCCCTGGCTACCTATACCCTGCCCTGGCTATATAATGCCCTGCCCTGGCTACCTATACCCTGCCCTGGCTGCCTATACCCTGCCCTGGCTGCCTATAATACCCCTGGCTACCTATACCCTGCCCTGGCTACCTATACCCTGCCCTGGCTGCCTATAGCCTGTCCTAGCTGCCTATACACTGCCCTGCCTACCTATATACTGCCCCTGCCTGCCCATATACCGCCCCTGCCTACCTATATACTGGCCCTGTCTGCCTATATACTGTCCCTTCCTGCCTATATATTGTCCCTGTCTGCCTAAAAGTGGCCCTGCCTGCCTGTATATTGCCCCTGCCTGCCTGCATACTGTCCCTGCCTGCATACTGTCCCTGCCTACCTACATACTGTCACTGCCTGCATACTGGCCCTGCCTACCTACATACTGGCCCTGCCTGCCTAATGGGGGTCTACCTATTTACATGCCACTTATCTAACATTTTTTAATTTCTAATTTTTAGGGTCTAACATACGCTGTTTGGGGAATTGATAGGAAAGTGCTGGAAAAGAGAGGAGTCTAAGATGTATTTGTGGTGAATTCTACAGGGACGAGTAGTGACTGGGAGAAGAAGACATTGCATGCTGTACTGGACAGAGAAAGAAATGGAAGGGAACGACTCATCAGGGAAGACATGATGGAGGTTTAGGCTAGATGGAGAAAAAAAGGAGAAGAGAACAGCTGCCATCAGAGATGACGTCTCCTGTGAGTCCCTTCTGTAAGGTGTAATTTTAATTCTGTGTTGAATCAGTGCTGTATTCAGGTGATTCTGACCTGACTACTGGGGATTTGATTAGTGGTGTTGTATGTTATGTTGGTGCTTATGTAGTGTCAGTGTGGGCGTGTCCCTGATTGTAAAGCAAGTGCACTTCTGACTCTGTGATGAGGGATTTCTCTGCACCACTTTCTTTCTTGCTTGTGTGTAGGGAGCTCTCACACGGAGCGGTTCTGGTGCATTTTTTGATGCAGTTTTTTTGTGCAGACAGGGTCAGCATTAACTGCTCTGCCTTTCTGCACAAAAACTCACCAAAAACGCATCAAAAACGCACCAAAAGTGCTCCGTGTGAAAGCAGCTTTATAGTGTAGTTTATTTTAGAAAGTGGCGAGGTGCGAGAACAAGGGACATTTTGTAAGCGGATATTGTATGTGGGCTGGTGGGGGCTTAGTGCCAGGGCTGATTTTTATTCCCAGTCCGGCCCTGTTCATCATCCAGTATGTGATGTAGCCTTTTTATGTCATCCTTTTCATACCCATAGTACTGAAGTGTACAAAGTAACTCATCTTGAAGGATACCTACATATAGCTCAGCACTGAAATCACCATCAATCCTAGTCAAGCATCCAACGCCTTTGGCTGTGAAACAATCCCATATCATCAGATTTCCTCCACCAAATATGACAGTTCCCTTAATTTCTCACTCCTTTAGCCAACTTTTCCCTAGATTCCTCCAGACCCAATTGCACCTATCAGAGCCCAGTCTAGTGACTTTTGTCTCACTTCTCTAAATCATCTACTTCCAGTCGTCTGCTGTCCACTTTTCAGACTCTTTTGCAAAGATTTCTTATGACGACATTGAAGTCGAGGCTTCTTCACCTTTTTTTAGGCCACCATTCCAGACTTGTGTAATGCGCGTGGCACAGTGTTTGCATGGATTGTGATCTCACTATAACGAAGCATTTGAGCCAGCTCCACAGCTGTGTTTGTTGCGCCAGAACTGATCGACCTTATAATAAGCCGACATGATATTTTTCTCGTATGTCCACCACTTGGTTTTGGAATGGATGGATGGACTTCATTTATATTCTTCCAACTGTTATGGCGCTCATATGATGCACTTTAGAAATGTTCTTGTCCGAGAGACTGCTATCTATGAACTTGAGACTGCTTGTTAGATCTCCAGGAGCAAAACAGTAACAAGACAGGTACATGACAAGAATCTGAATAACTAAGAATATGCTAAATATTTGCATGGCAGATTTGTTCATGAGATAGCCAAGATACTGGTCTATAAATTGATGGTCATCTAACACTCAAAGCTGTAGAGTATAGTGAAATATGATCAAAATCAAAAGTTCAAAACATTGTTATCCATTTGCTTGTCAGTGTATATAGTCCTCCTTGACTGATTAAAAAAAAAAAAAAAGAAAGAAAAACTGATACTCACCTCTCATCATACCTCCACCGAACTGCTCATTCTGGGATTTCTGTGATCTTGTGTCCGGTGTTGGCGGCATGAAGTCATCAAATGGTCTATGCTGAGATGCTCCTTCCAGCATCTCCTAGGCCACAAGACACATCCTAAGAGACACAAAGGTGCAGGAGGCATGATGGCATCATTACATCATGCCTATGGCTCCTTACTCCGCAATAGTTTTCAGCTGTATGTGTATCCCTGTGGGCTCAAAGCTCACCGGCCCCCTTATGGGCCAATCCAAGATGGCCTGGAATCTGGAATGCACCAGGAATTTGCCCGAAAGGGAGAATTGTCAGTCTGGGCCTGCATAGAGACTTGTCCCCTGCCACTGTCACTCTGGAGCTCTTCAGGACCCACTCCTCTTCACTTCTGGGTTCTTGTCCTGATACACAGGAGAGGATGGTGCTCCGTTCACTTCATGAGAATCCAAAAGTGCAGTAGAGCAGAGCTTGGGAAACTTTTGGAGCTGCGGGGTACAGATAGGTTGGTATGCTTTTTTTTTTTCCCGCCATCCTGACCCCATATAAGATTCACTTTTCTCTTATGGACAACCACTTTTATGTCCCCATCAGAAAACCCAATTGGTGCCTGGTACCTCCTCATATACTGTATTATAAAGGATCCTCTGCCTCCGGTGATTTTCCACCTGTTTGATTGAGTCCAGTTATTGTAGATTTATGGATACCAGAGGTTCAGAATAGTCACAGAGTTTACCATACAGAGCAGTAGTTCACTGCCCTGTATTTATATGCCCTGTCCAAGGCAGATTGACTTGTTGACACCCCTGCCAGCACTCAGCACTTGGGACAT
Source organism: Phyllomedusa bahiana (assembly GCA_025379985.1). Classification (NCBI taxonomy): domain Eukaryota; kingdom Metazoa; phylum Chordata; class Amphibia; order Anura; family Hylidae; genus Phyllomedusa; species Phyllomedusa bahiana. The sequence goes on from JAODAL010009926.1 coordinate 17,011, forward strand.
ACCCTTACAATCCTTAACAAGAAAGTAGAGAAAATACTTTGGAATGCAGATCTCCTTTTGGCTACTTTCACAAAATGGAAAGCATGAAATTACTCTTCTTGGGAATATATAGAAGTCTGGTGCCTCTTCTTCTGCTTTATGAGTAATGAGAAACATTACTAAATATTAGCAGATTACTAGAACAATTTCTTTTACTTATACCATTTTGCCTACTCTTTTAACTCCCTTAACAGTTTTTTTTTTTCATTTTTACACACCTAGGTCTTAACAGCAGACACATTATTATCAATTTTTTTTAAAACTTTCTATTCTGATTTAACGCTATAAAGTTGTTTTTGTCTTTACCCTTCCTTTTCTCAATTTAGGTGAAGTTCATCCCAAATTCCTCATCGAAAAATTGTCAGTTTCACTAATATTATACTTTTCCATTTACCTACTTTGCAGTCAGAATTAGAGAGAGGGCAGGATGTGTTTCTCCCGAGGCCCTGCCTTCTCTCTTTATTTCCTGCCTTTACTGCTTTAACTCAAATAAGCTCTAGAAAAGAGAACTAGGACTCTGGCGCCACCTATTGAAAGTAGTTCCCCTAAGGACACATGTTATCCATAAAAGATCCTTGAAACATGACTACAGATTTTAAGCAAGCTAGTTACTCCTCTGTGTAGGGAAATAGGTTTTGAGGTGTTTGCCTCTGATTAGTGCAGAGCAGGGTTCTGGTTTCAATGGTACTTAATGTGTCAGATATGACTTTAAGTGACACAACCTCTAACAGATGGTGCTAATTTTCTTCCCTAAAGCTGCAATAGCTGAAATATACCCCGCAACTACGATAATTCATAGTTCTCCTTGAGAGCTATGATTACCTGCTGTCCTCCCAGATGCATATTACACGCCGGGAGAAAGAGGTGACATAAAGTGAATATCTATGGGAGCCGGCCAGAGAGTACTTCTAAAACACCCAGCGTATTGCGAAAAGTACAGTGTGCACCACAATATGCCCCAAAGGCACCTTGTGAACACACCCTAAGTCTTCATACAATATTATGGAACATCTCCACAATGATAAAACTTTCCCCTTTAGGGTTCTTTCAGACAGTGTGGTTTTGGTGCATTTTTTTTGCAGAAATGCACATAATTAAACTGCGTTTATTGCTGTGCATTTCTGCAAAGAAAAATGCTTTTTGGTGCTTTTGTTTTGCAGAAATGCACAGCAATAAAGGCAGTGTAATTCTCTAATTTCTGCAAAAAAAAAAACGCACTAAAAACGCACTGTGTGAAAGGATAGGATGCTTTCACACAGAGCATTTTTTGGTGCTTTTTTTATGCATGTTTGGATTACTTTTTTGGGCAGAAATGTACAGCATTAATTGCTGTGCCTTTCTGCACAAAAAATACATCCAAAAACGCATCAAAAATGCAGCTGCGTTTTTGTTGCGCTTTTGGGTGCACTTTTGTTGCGTTTTTTGTGCAGAAAGGCACAGTAATTAATGCTGTACATTTCTGCACAAAAAACGCATCCAAATACGCTCCCTTAGGGGCGTCTTTTAGATGTGAGTTTGGATCCATGTTTTGGACCCAAAACGGACCCAAACATGCATCTAATAATGTGTAGTGTGATTTTACACTGCTTCAATGTAAAACACGCATCATCGTTGAGACAAGTAATCGTCTTTGTGATGTGTCTTTCGGATCTGTTCAAAGAATTGACATGTCAATGCTTGACCCGTTTGACACCCTATTTAAAACTATAGGGTACATTTCTGCTGCAGCAAAAACGCATCCAAACATACAGCAAACGTATTCAAAGAGCCATGTGAACCCCTTACTGCCACAGCCAGTTTCGGCCTTCATGACAATTTCTGTGTGTAAGACAGATTCCACTCAAAATAGTTCATAACTGGCATCTACCATATGTCTACTGTAGGTTGGCATCATTTTTAAAATGTCTTTTTTTTATCACATTAGGGGGCTTAGAAATGTAGTAGTAATTTTCCCATTTACAAGAAAATTTGCAATATACATGTTTTTAGGGACCAGTCCAGTTCTGATGTGGCTTTGATTGGCCTGTATGTTAGATACCCCCATAAATTACTTCATCTAAGAAACTACACCCCTTAAAGTATTCAAAACAGCATTTATTATTGATTCCCCAGATTCTGATGTTTTCAGAGATATCCCATATGTGGCCCTAGCACACTATTTGGCTCAACCACAAGCCTCAGAATAGGAGGAGCATCTACTGGACTCTGGGGTCTCATTTTCATTAAAATTTCATATAGGTGCCATTTCAGGTTTGCGGACACCCTAAGGTACTAAAACTGAATAAACACCCCTAAAAGGACCCCATATCGGAAACTACACCCCTTAAGGAATATATCCAGGGGTGCAGTGAGTCTATCAACCCCACAGGTGTTTCACAAATTTTTTTGGAAAATGAAGAATTTTTTTTTTCAAACAATCTGCAATTTTATCTGAAAATTTTTAATTTTTACAAAGAATCCTGGAAAAAAAAAAGCAAATTTTGTTACGCAATTTCTTCCAAGATCAGCAGTACCCTATATATGGGTGTAAACTGCTGTTTGGGTGCATGGCAGGGCGTATAAGGGAGGGAGCGCCATTTGGCTTTTGGAACGCATATTTTGGTGGGTGCCATGTCATATTTGTAATGCCCCCAAAGTACCAGAACAGATGCAACCTCCTATAAGTGATCCTTTTTGGATTAGCACTCCTCATGGATCTCATCTAGGGATGTATTGTGCATTTTGGGTGCACATGTGTTTCATAGTTTCTTTTTAGCATTGGACCATGAAAATGGGGGGGGACAAAGTGCAGATCTGTTATTGTTTTTTGGTTTCGCCATGCAGTGTAAATGACTGGATAACTTTACTATGCGGGTTAATACAATTACAATGATATAAATTTTAAATAGTTTATGTTTTATTAATTTTACACAATAGAAATATTTCTAGAAAAAATTGCGTTTTTATGTTGTTCTATTCTGACAGCCATATCTTTTTTATTTTTATGTATACAGAGCTGATTATAGACATGTTTTTTTGCAGGATGAGTTGACGTTTTTATTGGTACCATTAAGGGGTGCATTTGATCACATTTTATTAAGGTTTTTGTGAGGCAGTTTGGGCAAAATAAAGCATTCCTGGTAGTGTTTTTTATTTTTTACAATGGTCACCGTGTGGTATGACTGACATCCTAGCTTTACTCAGCAGTTCGGTACAATAACAGTGTTATCCAATTTGTGTAATTTTTTAATGTTTTACTGCTTTTACACAATCAAAACACTTTTATTGAAAAAGGAAAACACGTTTTTGCATCACCATATTCTGAGAGTCATAACTTTTTTATTTTTCTGTGTACAGAGCTGTGTAGGGGCTTGATTTTTTGCAGGATGAGTTGATGATTTCATTGGTATCATTTTTGGGGGACAAGGCTTTTTGATCAGTTTTATATCCGTTTTTTGGAAGGCAGGGTGAAGAAAATACTGCAAACCCACTCTGTGGGTCGATATGATTATGGCGATATCCAATTTATATTTTTTTATGTTGAAGTGCTATAAAAAAGTGTTTTTATTGTCAAAAACAATATTGATGCATTGCTATCTTCTAATAGCCATAACTTTTTAAATTTTCCGTATACAGAGCTGTGTAAGGACTTTTTTTGTGGGATGAACTGATGTTTTAATTGCTACAACTTTGGCTTTTATAAGAGTTTTATATCACTTTTTATTTAATGTTATGTGCTGCGGGATGAACGAAAATCGCAATTCTTTGATTGTTTTTCTTTTTTTTCAACGCCGTTCACTGTGCGGATAAATTAATGTGACCTATTTATTGGGCAGGTTGTTACGCATACGGTGATTCCAAATATGTATACTTTATTTATTTTTTATCTTTCTTGGGGCGATTGGTGTTTGTAAGGGGGTACGTGTTTTTATTTTATTGTTTGTGTTTGTGTTTCACTAGTTTTAACTTTTTTAAACTTTTTTACACTTTTTCACTTTTCCCCATAGCTGAATAGAAAGGTATCTTCAGACCCTCATAAATAAAGGTCAGTAGGAGAAAATACTCTAATGGTCTCATGGCGACTGTCAATTCCATCCCCCAAAAAGCAGGGGCAGGCATGCTAACATCAAAGATAGCCCGGGAAGTATTTATTACACTCCTGGATTTCTGTGGGGATTAGCAGGGTAAAATTCATGTTTGGGCTTCCCCGAGACGGGAGAAGCAGTTCCCTTTTCGTTGCGCTTAGCTCGGCGATTTTTTATAGAAACTTATTAGACTGTCATTGCCCACGTGCCATCTTTCTGAACCCTGCCCAAAGTATTTTACCACCAATGGCACAAATTAGAGCAAAACGTGGCATGTGGAAACTACACCACTTAAGAGATATATCCAGGGGTGTAGTGCGCATATCAACCACAGGTGTTTCACAATTTTTTTTTAAAGTTTTTAGGGGGTTTAATGAAAAAAAAAATTTTTTCCCCCAACAATCAGAAATTTTTAACTGAAAAAGTTTCTTTTTTACAAGGAATCCTGGAAACAAGATAAAAATTTTATTTATTTCAAATTCAGCAAAACCCTATATGTGGGTGTAAACTGCTGTATGAGGGTGTATGAGGGAGGGAGTGCTTTTCAGCTTTTGGAACGCAGATTTTGGTGGGTGCCATGTTGAATTTTCAAAGCCCCCAAAGTACCAGGACAGGTGAAACCTTTCAGAAGTCGCCCCATTTTGGATTCAACACCCATCATGGATCTCATCTAGGGGTGTATTGTGTATTTTGGGTACAAAGGTGTTTCATACATTTTAGCATTGGGAATGGGGGAAGGGGATAAAGCACAGTTCCGATATTTTGTTTTTTGATTTTCAATTTCAGTGTTCGCCGTGCAGTATAAATGACATAATGTCACGGGTAGTCCTGCAGCCGTGGGTCGGGCTGCGGGCGCACCCGTGTCCTGTCTGTGATCCTCTGCTCCGGGGACAAGTGGTGCACTCTTTTTCAAGACCCGGACTTTACCTCCCGGGGGGCCCTCCTGAAATTTAAAGGGCGGCGCCGAAATTGATTTAAATTGCTGGCCGCTGGTCCTAATTTTGGTTACCGCCCGGCACTTCCCTTCCCCGAATCATTTCCCCTGCTTCAGGAAAGCCTTAGAAGTGCGTCCTGTTGTCTCTACCGTTTTCTTTCCTTTTTTTGTACGTCTCTTGACCACGAAACTTTGCCGCCTGAGTGACCTACCGCCTGTCCCCGACACGACTTCCCCTTTCGTTTTGGTACCAACCTCACCCTTGGCTGCCACCACAAGCATGTCACCTCAGTGGAAGCGCTGGTGTTTCCCACCCAGCAAGCCCAAACCCGTTTTTGCGGTGGGCTCTGGAGAAAACCGGGTTCTACTTAGACTTGCTCCTGGCTGGCTTATACCCCCGCTTGCGGTGGCCCACGGATCCACTCCCGTGTCCAAAAACACATTAATTTTAATTAGGGTCGGTACAATTACGTTTTTTCATTTTATATAGTTTTTTATGTTTTATTTTTTTTAAAAAATAGAAATCTTTTAAAAAAATAGTTTTTATTTTGTCAAAATTTGCTGCCATAACTTTTTATTTTTTGTATGGGAGCTGACATGAGTTTACTCGCGGTTGTTTCGTTACAGCGATCCCCCAATTGTTATTTTTTAGTTTTGTTTATTTTACACAATAAAAAAACACATTTTTGCATTGCCATAGTCTGAGAGCCATAACTTTTTCATTTTTCTATGTATAGAGCTATGTAGGGGCTTATTTTTTGCAGGATGAGTTGATGTTTTTAGTCTTTCCCATTTATTGATTTTTAATACTTTTAAATCCGTTTTTTGGAAGTCAGGCGTTTTGAACAAAATTCTGCAATCCTAGTAGTGTTTTTTGTATTTTTTTTAACAGGGCTCACTGCGTATAAGTAAAAGTTAGTTTTACTCTGGGGGTTTTGAAAAATTAGGTTGGTCCCCAAAAATTTATATGTTTTTTTTTTAAAAGATTTTTAAAAAAATAGTTTTTTAAATGTGTAAACAAAATTTATCATTATTTCTGTAGTATGCTTTTTTTTTTTTTTTGTATGAAGCTGGTAAGGATTTTTCTTACGGGAATAAATGATGTTTTTATTGGTACCACTTTGGTGTTTATATAAGTTTTTGATCGCTTTTTTTTCCTTTTTAGTTTTGCGGGATGAAAAAAATCACAATTCTGTGATTTTTTTTTGTTTTTATGGCTTTTCCCCGACGGGTTAATTAAATGATAGATTTTATCCCGTTTTGGTAAGCGTTGGCAAACCAAATATGTCCAAAATGACACCGGGTTCCTTTTCAGGTTAGGCCAGCTTTATTTCCTCTACAACAGGTTTAGGTTACAGCACAAAACAAAAAAAAATTAGGCCGCTACCCAATAAAAAACTTCATGTTCTTAACGCTGGTCAGGCCTATCGCCAAAGACCAAAAAACAAAATCTTACCATTTCCCTATGGGTTTTTGGCTTCTCCAACCTATGGGGGAGGCCTCTTTTTCAACTCACCGCTCCACCCCCCATGCAGAACCCAGCCCCCCATCCCTGGCAGGGGGGTTTTAATGGGTCTCCAAGACATACACAAACCGCCCGGAATGCGGGGACAGCACCCACCCAACCTATGGCTGCCCCAAAAAAGCCACCCCAAAATAGCCCCCTAGCAGCTTTCTGCACTATGTAAGTGTCATACTAACCTTTTAACACAATATAGGTGTTTTCCCCCATAGACCAGGTCCTCAATGGCGCATCTGCAGTTGTCTCTGTGCACACCCTCTAGTGGAAAAAACTGCGACTATGGGATCGCTCGTCACACTGTTTTTATTTTATTTTTTGTTTTGGTTTTATTTTTTTTCACTTTCTTTTTACTTTAAAATTTTTTCATTTTTCCCCTATGGGGATTTGACAGTGGTCAAGACCCCTGTTATAAAGAGCTACTGCAGAACGCTATGTACTATCTCTATGGCAACTGTCAAGCCCGGACACAATCACAAGGTACTAATGGGCATGATGACGTCACAGAAAGCCTGCAAGTGTTTCTTACTCTTTGCCTTATCTGTGGTGATCACAATAGATTGTGGCAGCCAAGGGGTTAAGCGGATGGGCCAGTTTTGAAAACAATAAGGGGTTAATGTCGGTCATGTGGGTCCCGGGGCCCCCCAATGTCCGGGAGTACTGGTAATCCAATGTGGGGAAAGGGGGTTTAACCCCTTAAGGGCCTTAGAGTATCCATACGTCCAGGTGTTTGGGGGTTCAGCACTGGGGTGGATACTTCCTGAGGATCCCCAAAAACCCTCTAAAGCAGGTTTCGCGCGTCGGCGGGGGGTGCACTGTGTGTTCGTGACTTTCCCGCGGGCCGGCCCCCGCCCCGGATCGCTCCAGGGGGGCTGGTTAACCCTTAAATTTAACGCGAAATCGGGTTCAAAAACAAGAAGATCGGGAGGAGCGCCCTCCTGGTCTTGGGGCCGGCAGCAGGCACGGTCGGGGTCCTTTGCAGCTCCTCCCCCTTTGAGAAGAACAGAAGGCATAGAACCCTTCCGGGGTTGTTTGGAGTCAGTCCCGGGGGGCCCCTGGGGATGTCCCCAGTGACTGACAGTTGTCATGGGAACCAGCATAGCAAAAGCTATGTACTGTTTCCTATTAAAATGAGAGATCTAAAGATCTTCATTAAAAATTCCCCTATGGGGAAAAAGTAAAATAAAAATGTGAAAAAAGTGAAAAAAAGTAAAAATAAGTAAAAAACAAGTAAAACACAAACACGAAAAAAAAAAATAAAAAACGTAACGCCCTTTTTCCCTTTTTTAAAAAACGGCAATCGCCCCAAAAAAGTCAAAAAAAAAAAAGTACCCATTTTGGTATGCCGCATGCGTAACGACTGCTTAAAATTGTATGTTAATTAAAACCCGTCGGTGAACCCGAAAAAAAAAAAAATAAAACAATACGAATAAGATTATTTTTCATCCCCAAGCCATAAAATGGAATAAAAAGCATCAAAAACCCTAGAAACCCCAAAGGTTGTACAATTTAAAACGTCGTTCATCCCGAAAAAAAAAGCCCTTATACAGCTTGTTACGGAAAATAAAAAATGTATAGCTTCAAAGATCGATGAAAAAATATCGTTTTAAAAAACTAAAAAATTTTCTTTTTTTTTTAAAATCTTCAACATAAAAAAAAATATTAAATAGGGTATCCCCAAAAATCGAGCGCCCCCAAAAAGGTAAAGCTAACTTATAGGGATATGAAGGTGACCCTTTAAAAAAAAAAAAATAAAAAACACTCTAGGTTGCAGAATTTTTTTCCCCCTGGCCCTCCAAAAAAGGGTTTTAAAGCGATCAAAAAGCTTGCCCCCCCAAAATGATCTAATAAAAACGTCAACTCATCTCGCAAAAAACAAGTCCCTAAAAGTCCAACACAGAAAAATTTTAAAAGTTATGGCTTAACTAGGCATGCAAAAACGTTTTCCCCGGGTAAATAAAAAGTGTTTTTTTTGTATAAAAGCATAAAACAAAAAAAAATATACAAATTGGGGTATCGGGGTAATCGTATTGACCTGCTGGTAAAGTACCATGTCATATATACCGTACAGAAGATTGCTGTATTTGTTCAAAATTAGAAAAACCTTAATAAAAAGGAACAAACATTATGCCCCCCTAAGGGACCAAAAAAATTTCAACTCATCCGCAAAAAAAAAGCTATACAGCTCTGCACACAGCAAAATAAAAAAGTTATGGCTTAGAATGGACAAAAATAAAAACGCAATTTTTTATAGACGTATTTCTCTGTGTAAAAAAAATAAAACAGAAAAAAAATATATAAAATCTATATCATTGAATTGTTTCCAAAACCCCCATAGTAAAGTTATCACATTTTTACACTGCAGGCGAGCGAAAATTGAAAAATCAAAAAAACAATGGACCGAAAATGCGTTTTTCCCCCATTTTCATTGCCCCAATGCTAAAAAAAAAAATGGAAAAACCTTTTTCATCCAAAAAGCCGTACCCCCTAGTTTAGATCCCCGATGGGTTTGAAAACCCCAAAAAGGGGGAAAATTGGGGAAGGTTTCGCCCGTTCTGCTACTTTGGGGGCTTTGCAAATGCACTGGCCCACCAAAAACTGCGTTCAAAAGCCAAATAGCGCTCCTCCCTTTTACGCCCTGCCTCCCCAAAACAGCAGTTTACACCCCATTTTTGGGTATTTCCGAAATTGGAAGAAATTGCTTAACAAAGTTTTAGGGTTATTTTTTCCCGGATTCCCTTGTAATATGAAAATTTTTAAAACTAAAAAAAGCGATTTTTAAATTTAAAATTTTTTTTTTTTTTTTCACAGCCCTTATGCTAAAAAATTTTTGTGAATAAAAATGTGGGGTCTTTACCAATTCCCCCTGGATAATTCATTAAGGGGTTTTTTAGTTTCCAATTCGGGCTTTTAAGGGGGGTTTTTTAAGTTTTAAACCCTTTGGGTGTCCCCAAACCTGAAAAGGCGCCCAAAAAATGTATTGAAATGAGACCCCAAATCCTGGGGCCCTCCTATTCTGGGGGGTTAGGGTGGCCAAAAATGATAGGGCCACATAGGGATATCTCTAAAAACGGCGACTGGGGGAAATTTATAAATTTAATTGCATTACCTGGTCACATTTTTGGTATTCCCGTGAAAATGGGGAAAAAAAATTAAAATCTGCAAAAAAAAGTGAAATTTGAATTTACCCCCACTTTGTTAAATTTTGTGAAATATTTAAAGGGTTATCAAAATTCCAAATAGTGTTGCAAAAACGTTAAGGGGGCTAGTTTCTCAGTGGCGTTTATGGGGGATCTAACAGCAGGCCCCCCCAAGCCCCCTCAAACTGGAGTGGTCCCCAAAAAAAGTATATTTTCAAATTTTCTTTAAAATTGAGAAAAAACAAAATTTTAAGCCTTAATGTTGTAAAAAAAAAAAAAAGATTTTAAAAATGATGCCAACCTATAGTGGACATTGGTAGAGCTATTATAAAATATTTTGTGGTGAAAAATTATTGTTTGCAGCGAAAATTTTTCAACTTTCAAAACGTAATTTTTCACAAACAAACAAGGGTTGTATGGATAAAAATTTCTTTAAAATTTTAAAGCAATGTGTCCGAGAAAAAAGCTTGAATCACATGGAAGGTAAAAATGTCAAAAAGTTATTCTAAAAAATTGACCATTCAATTTCAAAATAGGCTTGTAGGAAGGTCAAAAAGGGGGTCCTTTGGGGTTAAAAAGGAATTTCCATCAACTCAATTAATTGTTACACTTCATACTTTATCATCAAATACAGTAAAATTTACAGCAAATTTAGATCCTTTTCATTCTTGTTTGAAAGAATAATGGCGGTATTAAAAAAAAAGTCCGGTTTGAAAAAAGGATGGAATGTATGACATTTTTTCCGAGACAGATTCATAAATTATTTAATCTAATAAATGTGGCGCCGCACGCCCCCTAAGAATTGGCACAAGCAAAACTATGGAGGGTGTCGGACGTGTGCCAGTGTTTGGCCAAAGACCTTTAAAAATAAGTAACGTGGGAAAGACGTTTTTTGGCGCAAATCATCCAGAAAATGGTCCAAATGTTCAACATGAACCCCCCTTTTTTTTAGTTGTACAATAAGAAAAAGAAAGGGCAAATGTATGTATGTTCTGGACTTTTTGGGGGCTTTGAAAAAACTGGACCCCCAAAATCAGGTCCCCAAAAACCAAATAGCACTCCCTCCCTTTGGGGTCTGCCTTTTTCCCCAAAAAGCAGTTTATCCAATATAGGGTATTGCCGAATTTGGGAAAAAATTGCGTAAAAAATTTGGGGTGCCTTTATTCCGGTTTCCCTTTAAAAATAAAGCATTTTCAGCTAAAACTGCATATTATTGGAAAACATATTTTTCTCTATTTTCATAGCCCAATGCTAAAAACACGTGGTCAATATATTCATTACACCCCTGGACATATTAAGGGGTATAGTTTTCAAAATAAGGTCATTTTGGGGTGTTTATAAAGTTTTAGCACTTTTGGGTGTCCGTAAATCTGTAATGGCGCCTAAAGAAAATCGTAATGAAAATAAGACCCTGAAATCCTACTCTGAGGCTTGTGGTTGAGTCAAATAGTGCACTAGGCCACTCATATCTCTAAAAAATTGGGGAATAGGGGGAAAACAATTTTTTAAGATGTTTTTTCTGGTATAATACTGGTTCCGTGAATAATGGATACAAATTGAAAATTGCAAAAAAAGTGACATTTTTTAAAAATTTTACCTTTATTTTTCTTTAATTAATTTTGAAAAATCTTGAGGGGAAAACAAACTTTCTAAATGTTTTTTTAATATTTAAGGGGGGCAGTTTTTTTAGAGGGAATTTTTTGGGGTTCTAATATACGGTTCCTAATGCCCCATTGGCCTTTGGGTGGTCCCTATTTATTGTGAAATTTGCTTGATAATGTCAAAAATAACTACTAAATTGATAAGCCACCTTATGGCATAAAAAAGTCAATAGGGACATGTAAACATTTTTTAGAGGTGTAGAACAGGTTTCAAGAAATAATTTCAGGGGGCACACTACATATCAAAAAATGTATTTGGTATTGTATTTATCATAACTAATTTTAGGGTCACAGCATGTATCACAATAAATTTCAAGTGACACAGTATATATTAAAATTAATCTTAGGGGCACAGGAGCTTGTATTAGTATAGTGGCTAAGAATCTGCTGCAAAAGTGAGGAGCCAAAAATGTCTGGGTGGAAAACTGCAGAGGCAAGACACAGCTGGAAGAAATCATTAAGATCTAGACCAAAAGGGAAAAAAATTAATGAAAAAATGTCATTTTTGGGAAATTTGCCCCGGTTTGTTTCATTAATACTGTCCTTAATTATAACATCTGCAACATTGTAGTTTGTAAAACAATCCCCCGTAATCTTATCTTGTTTTCTGGGGTGTTTCTACCGCAGCATTTTTACGCTTGCAGGAAACCCATGCTTAAAAATTTTTTCCCTTTCTAGAAAAATGTCTGCAGTAAAAATTGTCTTTGTTTTCCCTTTGGGAACCAATAGGCCCCCTTTTATTTTTTAGTGTCTGGGGGAATTTTAAAACTGATCTGCTGGTTGCTAGGGAAACAAAGAATTTTTTTCTGTTAGACAGTTTCATCATAAGGCCCCCTTTAATCCTACCTTGCAAAATACACTTTGCCTCCTTTTTAAATAAACAAAAACAAAAAGCATGGTAAAAGTAGGAGCCTTTTTTTTTTATATAGAAGTTCTGGTTTAGCTATCAAAATTGTATCCTTTAACACATCGAATCACTTATTATGACCCTTTGGGAAATACCAGGTGACGCTTTGTACAGCATGGACAACATCTGGACAGGCTGAAAGTGACTCAATAAGGTCTTGGTAGATTGTTATAGGTATCTGGAGCCATGCTGACTGTATCCCACAACTGCTGGAAGGTGCATAGGGGAAGATCCATAGAGCGAACATGATGGTCAAGGTGGTCCCACAGATTCTCAATTCGGTTCAAATCTGAGGAATTAGGATGGCAGGGTAGTACTTGGGTCTTGGTTATGCTCTTATGTTAGACTTTTAGCCCCTGTAATGTTGTTTGCCCTTACTGGAAGGAAACGTTGTATGGGGTACATTTAAAAATTTATTTTAAAATCCATCCCTGAAAGAATGAGTGCGAAAAAGCCCTGAAAAATTCCCCCAAAAACCAAAAAACCCTACCACTTTGTTCTTCCCCAAATGGTTGCTTTTTTTGCTTTCATTTTCTTTTTTATTTGCTTTTGCTGTTTTTTCAAAAAACCCTACATCCCTTCAAGAAACGAAAACTTTATTCATAAAGAAGGCACCCCTTTGCCCCCCGCAGAGATCCAATTTTTAACAAATGCTTTCAAAAAAGAACCATTTCTGTCAAAAACAACTATGACAGGATGCAGTATCATACATTGCTTTGCAGCACATAACGTGGGTTTCTAAACTTTGTTTTAGATCCACATTGGGAGCCCCTTGGTTACATTTGGGAGTGAGCTTTTTCCAATTCGTGTCCCAACCCCAAAACACCTTTATGCCGAGTTCACCCCTCACACCCAAATGGAATGGGCACCGCTTTTTTTTGCAGTGCAGCCCTTATCCACCCAGATCCCCCTGTTGACTGGGTATAGGACCCCATTTAAGTTGACTCCCGGGACCAAACCCCGTTTTGTATTTTCGGCAACCTGGGGGAGTTTATTTTAGGGGCCCACCCTTTCAGCAACCAAATGCTGTACACACCTTCTATACTCTGTCTCTTGCTTTTTGCCTCTGTTTCTCTGCTTTTTTGCCTCTTTTCAGGATGTATATGCAGTTAAAAAACAACTTCAGGTCTGCCATGCTAAGGCATGCTGTGCAGTTTGAGAAATATGGCCACCCTTGGTCAAATACCCGATAATCATCCCTTTTTGCAACTCTAAGTCACCCTTTACACTTGATAGCAATGAAGGATATATGTACAGACAGCCCATTGCCTACCGTATATACCCACCAAGCCAGGTCATGACATGTGACTTCCTTCATGAGCTATGCACTGCTGATATAGAAAGTTTCATAATAATGTGACTCTACTGTGTATACAGGGTAGACAGGGTTTGAGCTGCTATAGGGCCCGTGGGGAAAATAGGACCAGTTCAAGTGGGTCCCATCACTTTTTTCTGCTGGATTGAGGGAACCGGTATAGAAATCTCATCGCTGGAGAAAATGCATTGTTTGTTAAAGAAGGTGGGGGACTGACACAGTCATGAAAGGGAAACAGACTAACACTGTAACATGCTATAGTATTTGCATAGGTTATACATCTATACAGCTTGTGTATATTTTTTTAATACATGCATTAAAGAGAGTTAATATAGATATTTTATATTTAGTAAGCAATAAAACACACTCACGTTAGATTCTTTTGGAAGTTTAACCAGGCTTTGCCCCCTGATGAGGCAGATAGTGAAGATGTCATTGAGCTGGTATGCAGCACTCCTCATTTTAAATCAATACAGTCTCTGACCAGCATAAAGTGTGATACGGAGGAGTGATCATTTAGATATAAACCAGGCAATCTCCCATTTTGTGAGCGAAAAGGTTATAATGTAAGTAATTTCAGTGGTGTAGACAGAACATTTATTAAATAAGGGCAGCTCTTTGTACACAAAAGATTTCCAAACAATTTATGACAGAGCAGCGAGCTGACATATTCCCACGATTTCATCCCTCTTCTTTAATGTAACTTCCCACACTGTACCTTAGCTTCCTCTGAGATCAGAACAATGCTTTACAAGCTAAGATTTTCTTTACTCAGATCTGTTACATCTCCTTCTATTACAGCCATCAGTCAAGAGGTCTTCAAGGCATTTCAAACAAAATCCTCCCAATTGTTCATATGGAAATTTATCCTCAGGTCATTTACAAACTTATGGTCTAAAAATGTTAGAAGTTTACCACACAATGAATCACAACTGCACATTTTATATCTGAAAGGCAAACTTTGCAGCAGAAACTAATGGTGGGGGTTTGCATTTGTGGATCTTTAACCTTGTGCCTGTTAATGAGGACACCACTATGGAAATAGCCTGGAAAAAAAGGCTTTTCAGATATAAATAGCAGAACAACCATGAGACAAAATGTTGAAATACAGAAGAAGTCATGTAAATCACAAAAATGAACAGTGCAACATCACATTGTAGAACAGTAGCCTGCCAATATCAATATCATATCTTACATGTTTCTATTGGAGTAATGGCTTCTTCCTGGCAGTGTGGCCTTTCAGCTCATGTTGATAAAGTACTCGTTTCACTGTGGATAATGACACAATCTTAGCAGCCTCCACCATCATCTTCACAAGGTCTTTTGCTTTTGTTCTTGTGTTGATAGGCCATGTCGGACCAAAGCACGTTCATCTTTGAGACACAGAACCCATCTCCTCCCTGAGCGGTATGATGGCTGGACATTCCCATCTTGCTTGTACTCATGTATAATTGTTTGTACAGGTGAACGAGGCACCTTCAGGTACCTGGAAATTGCACCCAAGGATGATCCAGACTTGTGCAAACCCACCATTCTCTTCCTGATATCTTTGCTGATTTCTTTAGACTTACCCATGATGTTACACACAGAAGCAGTATGATTCTGGTGTACTTTAAAAATACATCCTCAGGTGTGTCTATAATTAACTCAAAAGCTTCCAAAGACATGACCTCATGTAGGATTTTCAAATGAAAGAGTCACTATAGATGGTTGTAGAATACTGTTTAAGCCATGATCTTATGTAATAGGCTCTGTGATGTCTTTGTTCTTTCTGCTCTGATTATTTTCTACATATTTCACTAGTACAAATTTTCACAATCACATAAATAAAATAGTATATTTTATGCTGGGTTCACATGGTATTTTTTGCAACATATTTTGCAGCAGTATTTGTAAGCCAGGAGTGGAGTCTACACAGAGAAAAAGTATTATAAAAAAGGCTCGTACGTCTATGTTTTGGAAACATTCCTTGTTTTGGTCAGCAGAACGGAGCTTGCTTTTCAGTCTTTGATATTATCTTTCTAATGACAAAAAACTTAGACCAGATAGAAGCCTTGTGTCATCCTATCAAGTCTGCAGATCATATACCTGTGCATTTATATTAAAGATCAAAGAGACATTCAGCAGCTAACAGTGTGTCTTGGCAGCATGTAAGTTTCTCTTTCTCACTAGAAGCCTATTCTTATGACAAATACAGCTCTGCAAGCTCACAGTCATAGCCAGACATCTTGCATGGACAGGGTTATTGTTTTTTATAGCCCCTTTATCAGTAATGTTTCTGTAACAGGCTCAGCAAGGAATAGGAGTGTCACAGAATGGAATGCAGATGTGGATCCTCTGGGTCACCATGAGCGATCATGCAGACCATGTCAGGGAGTGGAGTTTAAGGAGCTCCCTGGTATACACCAGAGCCTGCCGCAAAACAGGAAGGGCTTGGCTGCGAGGGACTGCCAGGTCGCTACCCCCTGACATGGTTACTCATGGTGACAGCCGAGTGCCCAGGCAAGGAACCAGGAAAGAAGGCTGAGATGTAGCAAATAAACTGGAGGGCAGCAGGCTAAGGGTTAACTGTTTAGGGCAGCAGGAGATAGCACAGATCAGGATCACAGAGGACACCAACAAACTGGCACAGAGCAGAAGGAGGAAGTTGCTTAAGTCCCAGGTGGTGGTCAGTCATTGGAGCACCAGTTATGTGCTGGCCCTTTAATGTTAAAGGGCCAATGCATGTCACCTAAGGAGGGAGTGTGCATGCACTGGATGGAAAGCAGCAGCGGGGAGCAGCGTAGGAGCATGAAGAGATCAGTAGGTGCCAGCATGGCATGCAGTATAAGGAGCACTGACACAAGTGCGCCCACTGTTTGGAATGAGGATCGTGGCGCATATTGTGATAAGGAGCCAGCAGAGCTGAAATGTCAGTCACCGCTGTAGATCTGCCCACAGTCTGAACAGGAAGTTTGAGCCTAAAGAGGCTGTGAAGAGTGAAAACACCTAGACAGGAAAACCCCTTTATAATAATGACACAATCTCACCAGCTTCCGTCAGCATCTTCACAAAGTCTTTTACTTTTGTTCTTGGGTTGATATACACATGTCGGACCAAATCACGTTCATCTCTGAGACACAGAACCCATCTCCTTCCCGAGCGGTGTGATGGATGGAGACTAACATCTTGTTTGTACTTGCGTATAATTGTTTGTACAGATGAACGAGGCACCTTCAGGTATCTGGAAATTACACCCAAGGATGATCCAGACTTGTTGAAGTCCACAATTCTCTTCCTGATATATTTGCTGATTTCTTTAGACTTCCCCATGATGTAACACACAGAAGCAGTATGATTCTGGTTTGATTCAATTATATCCATAGGTGTGCCTCTAATTAAAGACATGACATCATCATATGGACTGTCCCAAATTGTTTAAAGGCATAATAATCATAGTGTATGTAAACTTTTGACTTTGCAGGAATTAATAAAAAAACCTTAAAAAAATTATCTCTCTCATTCTTGCATTTGGCAAATATAAATAATTTAAGCAATCCTAATTGACCTACAATGGGTAAGGTTTATTCTGATTTAATGTCAGATAGTGAGAGAAACATGCATGTGTGTCTTTTTTATTGTGCATGTAAACTTCTGGTTTCAACTGTGTATAGATATATATATATATATATATATATATATATATATATATATATATATAATATATATATATATATATATATATAGATAGATAGATAGATAGATAGATAGATACAAAGCGTAGAGTTGTCAAAAGAACATTTCGTGTACTGCAGGAAATGTCCTGACAAAATATTACACAGACAATCCATTAATCTGAATGAGCACAGGTATGACACTTTGATTCAATGTAAAGTAGTCAGTGTACAGCTTGTATAACAGTGTAAATTTGGTGTGCCCTTAAAATAACTCAACACAACCATCACTGTCTAAACCACTGGTAACAAAAGTGAGTACACCTCTAAGTGAAAATAGACAAATTGTGAACAAAGTTTAAATATTTTGTGTGCCCACCATTATTTTCCAGCACTGCCTTAACTCTCTTGGACATCGAGTTTTCTGGAGCTTAACGGGCTGCAGCCACTGGAATCCTCTTCCACTCCTCCATGAAAACATCAAGGAGCTGATGGATGTTAGAGACCTTACTCTCTTCCACCTTCCATTTGAGGATGTCCCACTGATGCTCAGTAGGATTTAAGTCTGGAGATATGCTTGGCCAGTCCAGCACCTTTACTTCATTTTCTTTAGCAAGGTAGTTGTCATCTTGGAGGTATGTTTTTGAATCGTTATCATGTAGAAATACTGCCCTGCTGCCCAGTTTCCAAGGGAGGGTATCAGGCTCTGCTACAGTATTTCACAGTACATGTTGGTATTCATGGTTCCTTCAATGAACTGTAGTTCCTCACAGCTGGCAGGACTCATGCAGCCCCAAACCATGACACACCCACCACCATGCTTGACTGAAGGCAAGACACACTTGTCTTTGTATTCCTCAACTGGTTGCCATGACACATGCTTGCCACCATCTGAACCAAATAAGTTTCTCTTAGTCTGATCAGATCATAGGGCATGGTTCCAGTAATCTATGTTCTTTGTCTGCTTGTCTTCAGCAAATCTATAAAAGATTCTTCCTTCTGGGAAAAGAGCCATGCAGACTAGTTTGATGTAGTGTGTGGCACATAGTCTGAGCACTGACAAGCTGAACCCCTCTCCTATTTAACTACTGCAGCAATGCTGACAGCACTCATCTCTGGATATGACACTGAGCACATGCACTTAACTTCTTTGGCGAGTCTTGTTCTGAATGGAACCTGTCTTGTTAAGCCACTGTATAGTCTTGGGCATTGTGCTGCAGCTCAGTTTCAGGGTGTTGACAATCTTCTGTTCCATACCATGAAGTGCCATGTTGATCTTTCAATGACCAGTATAAAACAGTGTGAGAGCGATAGCAGCAAATTTAACACACTTACTCCCCATTCACATCTGCTTCTACTCATGTAACAATAACGAGTCACATGACATTGTGGAGGGAAAATGGCCAATTGGGTGCGATTTGTCCATTTTAACTTAGGGGTGTACTCACTTTTGTTGCCAGCTGTTTAGACATTGATAGCCGTGTGTTGAGTTATTTTGAGGGCACACAACACTGTCATACAAGCTGCACACTGACTACTTTATATTATATCAAAGTGTCATATATTCGGTGTTCTCCTATGAAAAGAAGTAATACAATATTTATAAAAATTTGAAAGGTGTACTCATTTTGTTAGATATTGTAAAATATACTGTATATTTCCACCAAGACAGAAGCGCAATCATAAATATTCCAATAAAGAGTGCAGATACAGCCCCAGAGGAAACAACCAATGACTAGTGCTAAAGTCAACTAGAAAAACATCCAATTACTGCAGCACTCTCAAAAAAGATAAAAAAGTTTATTCCATAGTTAGTACTCACAAAATAAGGTGCAACATTTATTACGGACCAAGTAAGCTTTGGCAAAGCTTGAACATGTGTTAAAGACACCTTTGTAATGGGGAATATTAGAATATTTGAAGTTTCATCAGAAGTATGACATGGTTCTTTCTAAAACAAGTCTAAACAATTTTGGTTCCATGTAATCTCTATCACCTTGCTGTGGAGAATTTATTACCCTAAAATCCATTTGCAGACAGAGTACATTCCTTAACTGATTTGTTACTGTAAGGCACAACTACACTTTTAGACTCCATTACAAACTCCCTCTAGATAAGAGTGAGGAAAGAATCAGACATTTGTCAGTAAAGGAAAAGTGATCCCAAATTCCTTTCAAATAAAGTGTTTCAATCCACACGAAGTAGATTCTCACAATATCTGCTACACACTTTATCAGGTAACAGCTGTTATCTTAGTGCCGTTTGCAGGTACGACCAATTGAATGGCTTCTCAATAGCGATATGCAATTCAGCATAGAAAGTTTAGCTGAAAGAATTAAGTAGATGAGGAAATACTGTACGGAATTCAAAACCAATAGAGATAATGGTGAGCAAACTCTTTAGTCCTTGCACAATAACCCTTTCCAGACATGCAGTTCAGCAGCTGTAGAAACCATCATTGCACGGGACTGGGCTTAGTATGAACATGAATAATAATTGCAGTGTATTTCTCCATTTTCATTGAATTCTCATGAATAATCCTATATTACTAGAGGACTGTCAAGAGACATAACTTATACTTTCTAATCTTCAATCTGTAACCTCTAACCCATTCCAACTTAACATGCCATTAATGCAATGTACAGAATTGGTCTCCTCTTATGTTGTACAGTAGCTTTTTGACTACCTTAGATATCAGTTTCCAAGGGTGATGGTGACCTCTTAGCCTCATATGTAATATCACAGCACAATAACAATAAAAAGGCCAGCAGAACAGGGTAATAAACAAACTTATGTGATAGTATATGGATACGAATTGCACTGCAGAGATAATAAACAGTGAAGTAGATGAAAAACAATATGCAGCCATGACACAGAACAGTGCTTCCGGCCATAGCATATTATAAGACTGAGATGATGCAAAAACTAAAGTCACAAAACAAAACATAGTTGACCTCATTTATCAAAACTGCCGAACATGAAAACTGCCCAATGACATCACCGTTTCCAAATAATAAACTCTGAAGCCATCGTATGTACATATGTGCATAATTATGTACGTAATTAAAAGGAAAATGGAATGACTAAGTGTAATTTCTAACCTAACCAGCTACCCAACTAAAATGATCACTTTAAAGGGCTGTCCTAGTACAGACCTGTGCAACATATAGCCCACCATGGCCCACAAAGAGGCATGGCCTGTTTAAAACAAATCCAAGAAATGGGCGGTACTACTCAGTTTGCATCGGTCCGGGCGTTCCCTGGTGGGCAATCCCCGTTGGTCAGGGATGTTCCCAGGCAGTCTGGCCCTCATGCCTTGCAATATTGTGCAAGGCTGTCCTAGTAGAACCTAATTGAGCCACAGGAGAAAGCTAAAAATCTATTTGTGTATGTTCTGTATAATACGGCTGCTGTGGGGCAAATGAGAGATAAAGACAATAGACAGCTGATTGGCATCTCCTTTAAAGACAGTATGAACAATCCCATTTAATATTTTAATTATTTTTTTGTAATCTGCATCCTCATAAGCTATACTATGTGTGATGGAAGCAAAGCTCAATGAGCCTCATTTATCAAGACGGTCTACCAGTTGTAAATAATCAAAGCTCAGTTTTAACTTTTATAAACTGCTTTAGAGAAGAGAGAGCTGAGCTCTGACTGGTTTCTAAGGACAAGAAAGACAGTTCTATAGTTAGACAGTTTTCATAAATGAGACCCTTTGTTTTTCATAACAGTGGAAATGATAGTACATGTAACACTATTGATATGATAATATACATCTAATAACACTTATATTATGTGGTCATTGTTGAGTCAACACAAAATAGGTGCTATTACTGTACTATTCTCTCTTTCCTAAAAAAAACTTGGTCTACTTAAAAATATTTAGGCCCTGGGTCAATGCCAACTAAGAAAGTAGGTAGTAATGGGTAGTAGTTCATTAGAACAACCAGGATGATGAATTATTATGGCTAAATTCTAAACCACTGGGTCACTGTAGAAAATATCTTGGAGGCCATATAGCTGAAAATATAGACAGACACTGAGACACCCATTGGATCACTGCATCAAGAATTTTACTCTGCATTGCTGAGTCATTACAAGATACAAGACCAAACATGGAGGGAG
This sequence comes from Phyllomedusa bahiana, assembly GCA_025379985.1. Lineage (NCBI taxonomy): Eukaryota > Metazoa > Chordata > Amphibia > Anura > Hylidae > Phyllomedusa > Phyllomedusa bahiana. Next base: position 38,371 of record JAODAL010009926.1, read on the forward strand.
AGGCATGGATCGCACATCTTCACACTATACGTTGATCTACTGCTTCTAGGCAAAATTTAGCAAAAATGAACAGGAGGCTCTTAGTATACTTTTTGATCAAATGGTATAAGCCCACTTTCCACTTCATGGCGACCTCTTTAAAGTGGGTCCCTACACTAAATGGGGGTAGCACTGCAAAGCTGCCACTGCCGCAGCAAGCACTGGGGCCCAACAGCCCCACTGCTGCCAGACCTAGCCCCCTGGCTCTGTGCTGCACCACCACACAAGCACAGCATCACAGCAGGAATGGCCGCCATACAGCACCACCACCAAAAAAAGGAAAGGATGACACAGCTTACCTCTCCTGGGCTCCCTGCAAGCAGACTGAAAGAAAAAGGGCATTAACCCATATACAGACTACTGCTAATTAAAACCCCCTGGACCACATGGGGAGGAGTGCTGATCCAAGTGTGAAACGAAAGACATACATATTCAAACATGGAGGGAGAGGAAAGGAAACCCCACCAACCTCACACATACGTTGACTACTGCTTCCAACATTTTTCAAAAATGACCAAAGGTTCTTATTCTTTTTTGATCAAAAATTGCAGTCATGCCCTCTCCCTCCATGTTGACCCTGATACAGATAAACCGAACGGCAGGCTCTACACTAGTTGATCATCATATAATGAGCAGTACAGGTTATGTCTGTGTCAATAAACCAACATATTAATTGCTACATGATCCTTACCAGGAAGGTTCTATTTCTTTCCTGCAAATGTAATATTTTAAGACTGCTTTTATACCATCTCCGTTCTGAAAAAGGACTCATGTGAATAGAAATCCCTTAGAGCTACTGGAGTCTGATTTCTTCCGGTCCGCACACAATCTACATGAGAACATAGAAATACTTCCTTAGTTACAGGTACATTTCAGCAGGTCTAATCACCCTCAGGGTCTGAACATGCTGGCTGAACAGATGAACACACCCCTGGTATTTCAAAGGCCGAGGGGCATAGAAATTTAGGACTATATTAGCTGGAGTATGTTTAGAAAAAGAAGTATGTGCCTCAAATGACCTTAAACACTGCAAAATTCACGTATTGTAGGTGACAACTGCACGTGCCACAAATATTTCAACAAAAAGCTGTGCCACAAAAATAAAGGTGTAAAAATATTTCTGATGTAGAATTTGCGGGCTTTAAGTAACTCAAACTGTTTTGCTTATGTTTGGTTATGTATGCTTCCGTGCAAACAATCGTATTGTTTCTTCAACGGTATTGGGGTTAACTATTATAGTTAGAGATGGGCGAATTTCTCAAAAATTCGGTTCGGTCACTTCGCCGAATTTCCCGACAAATAACTTTGGTCCGATTACTCGGGACGAATCGCGTTAAAAAACAGCTATCTCCAGGCTGCACAGAGCCTGCAGGGTGCTGTAGAACGTTGTGCCATGCTTAAATATGCAGAGGGAGCTTGGTTTGGTCTTCATACAATGTTGTGTTTTAGTATGACACGCAGATGACTGCCGTCACTCTTAGAATCGCTTCACTCTAAAATTTCTTGGGCACTTAAGAGGGCAAAACTGACCAAAAAACTCAAGCGGGAATGTAGCCTGATAAAGTCATGCCAGCGAAAGCTGGAAAAAAACACAAGCTGAGAGCTCAGGTGGCAACATTATTTGACAGAGTGTGGAGGTGACGGCGGCAGCCACAGCAGCATGAGGTCAGACAGTGGCACAATGACATTCTGGAGGTGGCAAAAACAGGAGTAGGCCACAGAATGGCACAATGACACAGTGTGGAGGTCACGGCAGCAACAGCATGAGGTCAGAAAGTGGCACCCAAAGACATTCTGGAGGTGGCAAAAACAGTAGTAGGCACAGAGTGGGACAATGACACAGTGTGGAGGTCACGACAGCAGCAGCAGCAGCATGGGGGTCAGACAGTGGCACAATGACATTCTGAAGGTGGCAAAAACTGAGTAGGCACAGAGTGCACCCAAAGACAGTGTGGAGGTCACGACAGCAGCAGCAGCATGAGGTCAGACAGTGGCACAATGACATTCTGGAGGTGGCAAAAACAGGAGTAGGCCACAGAGTGGCACAATGACACAGTGTGGAGGTCACGGTAGCAGCAGCATGAGGTCAGGCAGTGGCACAATGACATTCTGGAGGTGGCAAAACAGTAGTAGGCCACAGAGTGGCACAATGACAGAGAGTGGAGGTCACGTCAGCAGCAGCATGAGGTCAGAGAGTGGCACAATGACACAGTGTGGAGGGCACGGCAGCAGCAGCATGAAGTCAGAGAGTGGCACAATGACATTCTGGAGGTGGCAAAACAGTAGTAGACCACAGAGTGGCATAATGACAGAGAGTAGAGGTGACGGTGGCAGCAGCATGAGGTCAAACAGTGGCACAATGACATTCTGGTGGTGGCAAAAACAGGAGTAGGCCACAGAGTGGCACAATGACACTGTGTGGAGGTCACAACAGCAGCAGCAGCAGCAGCATGAGGTCAGACAGTGGCACAATGACATTCTGGAAGTGGCAAAAACAGGAGTAGGCCACAGAGGTGGCACAATGACACAGTGTGGGGTCACGGAGCAGCAGCTTGAGGTCAGGCAGTGGCACAAGACATTCTGGAGGTGGCAAAAACAGTAGTAGGCCGCCAGAGTGGCACAATGACAGAGAGTGGAGGTCCGGCGGCAGGAGCAACCGCATGAGTCAGAGAGTGGCACAATGACAAAGTGTAGAGGTGGCTGGCAATACCAGTCCCGGGTTTAAAGTTTGGTTTGGGGGCAGATGGAGAAACTGGCAGCAAATGGTGTGGCATCAGGCGGGTTGCAGCATCAGAATATTGGTGAGGCATTTAAATTTGAACCCAGACTCATTTTTCAAGTTTGGGTGAGGCGTCATGGTGATGTAGCCCCGACGCCTAAGGCATTGGTGTGTGGAAATCCTGGCGATCCCACGCCTGAATAATCTTGGGCAAAGGTCAGTCATTCCACATTTCACGTGGACAGCGGGTTCTCCTTGGGGTAACGATTTGGGCCCCCGCCGCACTGAACACCCGCTCTGATGCCACATATGGCCGGGCAGGACAGCTTCTCCACTGCAAACTCGGCAAGTTGCGGGCCACACTCAGTTTGGCTGCCCAGTAGTCCAGCGGATCTTCTAACTGGAGTGGCAGAGTGCTGTCCAAGTAGGCCACCACCCGTTGGTTCAGGGACTGCTCCAGGTCCTGCTGCTGCTGCTGCTGGCAACTACCCTCCTCACTAGGCAGGTGAAGGAAGCTGCTCATCAGTGACTCCAGACTTAGGTTGTTGCTGATGGAGCTGGTACTTGCTCCTCCCCCCCACCTTTCCCCAGCAGCCGCGTCAGTAGTACGTGAGCGCTGAGGAACCCCCCGGTCAGACATGTCAGAGGAGGGACGATGCCGCACATAGGCAGCGGCCAACTGACTACGGAGGATTTCCCTATAGTTTTTTGAGTTTGTCCTCCCTCTCAGTAGCTGGGAAAAAGACTCCCGGTAGCGAGGGTCCAATAGGGTGGAGAGCCAGAAGTCTCCTTTCTTGCCGGATGCTGACTATTCGGCTGTCACTAGCCAGGCAAATCAGCATGCTGCGGGCCATCTGTACAAGTGACTCCGAGGGGTTCCCTGCCTCCATCTCCACTGGATAGTGCCAAGGTGCTTGCGGGTCATCTGCCTCGTCTTCCTCATCTCCATCACCCCCCTCCAGCTGCTCCTGCTCCTCTCTCTTGTCACCGGGGTAGAAAATCCACTAATTTCCCAGACAATGCTTCTGCTCCAATGTCCTCCTCCTCCTCCTCCTCCATTTCATCCCCACCGGACTCATGTGGCCACGAGATGTGGGTCGCAGTCTCCAGTCCCCTGCCAGACAGATTTTTCAGCATCTGTTCCAGGACATTTAAGCAGTGGAATGACGTTATTTCATTCCCGTAGTCCTCCTCGAATGACCTCAACAAACGGAAGGTGTCACGCATGAGCAGCCATGGCTGACATCAAAGTTACACAGGGGGTATCCTGTCCGCCTGGATCATCAAAAAAAAGTTAATGGCCTTTCTCTGTTCATACAGTCGGTCCCAAAATGTTCAGGTTTGGGAAATTTCCCAAAGGGTGGAAACATCACATATCAGAGTGTGTGGGGGGTTCTGCCCCTGCACCCCGAGGAGGTTTTCCTGGCTTTGTGGAATGGATGATGTGCATGCACAGTTTCCTGGCCATTTTCAATTTCTGAAGATCGGTGGAAGACTTCAGGAACCTTTTCCCAACCCGATTGAACACAAACGGGCCCTGCAGGGCGCATGGACCATCCCTCTTCGGTGTGCAGCGCGGACACCATGTTCCTCCCATTGTCCGTCCCCATGGTTCCGATTTGCAGTTGGCGTGGAGGAAAGCCACACATCAATTTCTTGCTGCATGACGCGGAGCAAGTTCCTCCCCTGTGTGACTTCGTTCGCTGAGGCAAGCCAGGTGTAGAACTGCGTGGGCACCACTGTGCCCTACACATGTGGTATGATGGAGCAGTACTTGTGGAGCTGAGATGGTGGAGGTGGTGGAGGAGGAGGAGGCGGACATTGGCACAGGAGCCGCTGTTTGACAACGTGGAGGAGAAAGCGGCGTCTCTGTCCAAGTTGTTGGTGTGCCTGGGCAGGAGCACATACCCGTGGGCCGGGAAGGACATGTACTGGCCCTGAAAGTTAGTTACAGCTCCTAGATGTCCGCGCTGCCGTGCACCTTGGAACAAACCGATAAGCTCCCGGTTTGGGTCGTTTACAATTTATGAAGTGCTGGTACTGCCTTTTTGGAAAAGAAAATTTCGGTTGGAATTCCCTCTCGGCTCGGCCAACCCCTTAGTTTTGGGTGCAGAGTCCACCTTTGGGAAGGGAGGGGCGTTTGAACCAACAACTTGGGCAGGAGCACGGTCGCTTTGACCTTGGTGGTTGGACGCATATTGTTGTGTCTTTGAGGAAACTGGATGGGAGATGAGTCAAAGGGAAAAGCTCCCTTTGCAGGGTGGTGGGGGTTACGGTTGCTATGCGTGCCCTGGGCGTTTCTGTTGCTGTGGGGGGATGGACCACCACATCTGAGCCACGTTTCTCCCAGGCCACCGGATGGTAACGCTGGTGTCTTTGCAAAGAACTGCCATGCCTCAGAGTAGCTGATTTTACCGGCAACACTCCGCACTGAGTGACTACTGCCGCCGCTGCCTCGCTGAGCCCCTGTGCTGCTACTTTCTTGGACCTGCGAAGCGGGTTTTCTACCCCGTGGCCGCTTTGCTTCCGACCTCACACTGCTGCTATCCTGCTGACTCACGGCCACACAACCCACTTGCTGGCTGCGCCGCTGCCTGTCGCGCAAGCTGACGCCCGCTTCTCCTGACGATGATGAAGCCCTTGCTTCACCCGGCTCCCAAGTGCAGTCGGCTACATCATCATCGATTTGTGTTTCATCGTCACTGCTATCCTCATCACCGGTCTTGGTATGCAGAGGCTGACCCCTCACAACATGACCTCCCATGCCACTCTCCACAGCTATACTTTGCCGCCTACTGCAAGAAGCAGGGGATCTTGGCCCCATTTCTTCGCTGCCAAGTAGCTGCTCACTGCCCTTCTAAAATTTTTCATCCTCGCTATATAGTGGCGCTGAGCCCAGACCACAGAGTAGATCTCTGGCTGAGGGAATCGTATGGGACAGAGGCGGGTTGAGGACAGGTGAGGGCCACTGACCCGCTCCCGGGCCATGCCAACTAAGGGTTGTGTCTGACGATCCCACCGACTCTTGGCTGGGGTTGTCAGATGTCATCTGGGAGGAAGTGGATGACCTAGTCAACCAATCAAGAACCATTGGGTTGCTGAACAACACACGGCCGCTAGATGACAGCGGCAGTTGTGGCCTCACCGAGTGACCCCTGCTGTGACGTCCCTTGCTGTGCTGTGACCTGGGCCTGCTCCAGGAATGTTTGTGCCTCTGCCACTCGCAGGTGAAGAGCCACCTCTCTGTCTGACATACTGTTTGTTCTAAAATGTACAGACACTGTTTGATGAAGATATCTGTATATGATAAATACACACCCTGTATTTGACTCCAAATGAACCCACTAAGAAGCTTGGGTAACCCTTGGATATAAATTGTGCTCCACAAATGGGCAGGAAAAATTGACTTGTATGTGCCGTTTAAAAAACTCTGTGTATTTTACTGAATATAAAGCACAAACAGGCTTAATTAAACACTTTGGATATGAATTATGCTACAGAATTTCTTCTGTGGCGGTGAATAACAAAGTTTCTTTTACTGAGTACAACTGCTGAAAAACCACTTAGTTAACCCTTGGATGTAAATTGCGCAAAAGAATTGAGCAGCCAAAAAACTACCAGCTTTGTAGCATGTTACAATGGCGTGTATTTTAAGCTACACAACAAGAGAAAAACTTGTAATTAAAATTCGCTTGGGAATTATGCTACAGGAATAATTTATTTTTTGGCGTTGAGAAAGGGGGTTTATTTTAGTCACGACAGCAGCAGAACGACTCTTAATTAACCCGTGGATGTCAATTGCGCAAAAGAATTGAGCAACCAAGAACTACAAGCTTTGTAGCGTGTTACAATGGCGTGTTTTTTACGCTATACACCAAGAAGAAAACTTGTAATTAACCTTCGCTTGTGATTTATGCTACAGGAAAAATATATTTTTTGGCGGTGAAATAGTAGGTTTCTTTTAGTCACCACAGCAGAAGAACAACACTTAATTAACCACTGGATGTAAATTGCGCAAAAGAATTGAGCAGCCAAAAATGACGTTGTATTTGGATTGTAAAAACGCTGTTTCTTTAAATGAATACAACAGGAACAGTCTTAGATCACCCTTGGATATTTAATGTGCTGTGAGTAGATAGCATTAAAATGTATATGCAGCTGCACTGGACACACACACTGGACTTCAGATCCAATACCCCCGAAAAATCTGAATTAGAACGTAAGAGAAGCAGTCTCTGAGACAAGCTGAGACACCCCCCCAAAAATCGCTGTATAAAAATGAGTTCTTTAGTATCAGCCATCATAAGCAGCCGCGGCAGCACCTTCCCTAATCAGTACAGTGAGAGCGGTATGAGCAACCAGCGTCGCGCCCGGACTTATATAGTGCGGTGACGTCACAGAATCCCGCCGGTCTCTGATTGGCTTCATCTCTGCACATGTCATGTAGGCTATGCCCTTCTTCCTCCCAGAGTTCTTTGCCCCATGTAACGCCACGTGTGCGCAGCCATTTTATCAATCAAAAGCACACTTCGTTCACGCGAAGTACCCCAAAGTTCGACTTCGTTCCAAACCAATGTTTTCCTGAAATTCTAAACGAATTCCACTTCGTTAGAATCAATTCGCCCATCTCTAATTATAGTGCAATGACCAGTAGTTTGTCGAAGTTCATGTGGACACGTGCCTTTAAGAAATATTTCTGATTACTTCTTTCATAGAGTTACTATGCCTTCCATAGTGTTTACTGCTGTTCCTTTTTTCTGGGAACCCATACTGGCATTTCATTTTAGATAAAAGGTAGGTGGCTGACACTGTGGGCCACATGTATGAAAAATGTCTAGGTCTAAAATTCACTTTGTTACCCATACCAACCAATCGGCGCGCCCCTCTAATTTTTCTAGAGCACGATGGGAAATTAAAGGGCGCTTTGGTTTCTATGGGCAACAAAGTGAGTTTTAGACCTAGACAGTTTTCATACATGTGGCTCTGTATGTTCATGAAACATAGCAGAAGTTCCATCCCTGAAAACCATCTTGCTGGTTTGTGTAGTGCAGGGTTGGACTCAGAGCCATAGAAGAGACAGTACAGTGGGCAGGGACCTAAACTAATAAACCAAGCAGGTTTCCTGCCATGTGGTGGTTGACATACAGCCAAGGACAACACTGACAAGAGACAGGGCAGACAAGGAACAATGATAACATGAGCAGGTTATTAACCATGACCTACAAGGCTCTCCATAACCTTTCCCCTCAAAACATCTGTCTCAATCTTCAGATATCTCCCCTCACGCAATCGCCGCTCCTCACAGGACCTTCTTCTCTGCTTTCCTTTTGTCATATCCTCACACAACTCCCCAAGACTTCTCTCGTGCTTCCTTCATACTCTGGAACTCACTGTCTCAACACATCAGACTCTCTTCCACTTTCACCAGCTTCAAAAGCAACCTGAAAACCCATCTCTTTAGGACAGCCTATTGCCTACAATAACCCCGCTGTCACTAAACCCTCCACAAACATGTCTGCCCCTCACCTACTGTTTCTTTTCCCCTTCCTGGTAGATTGTAAGCCCTCGCGGGCATGGTCCTCTTTCCCTCTGTACCAGTTGTTAGTCACCTATTGTCATCATTGTACTTGTTTGACTTATGTTATGTATGTAACCCCCTCAATGTACAGCTCCCTGGAATCAATGGCACTCTATAATAATAATAATAATAATAATAATAATAATTACACTGCAGTTACATTCAGTGACTCACAAGTGACGTTTTCTATGATTGGAGTCACTTTGCCTTTTCTTCTCCATCTGGCCAAGAACATTTTAACCACTGGCCACTGTCCTTCTATATCAATCACAGAATACTTTTCTTAGTCCTCATCCGTGTTATTGCCAAGCTGCAGATACGTGAGACGGGAGTGATCAGTGGATGCAAAATGAGGCGTACTCATGTTCGTTGTTCCCTAGACACAGTTCAACAACCAGCTGACCTGTCTAAAATATTGTGTAGTGCAAGCTTAGGTTAAAGCTGTGCATATTGGGATGCTTTTGTAAGTATACCATTTTCATCCTCTTGGTGTCAGGGACTGTCAGGGACACACAGAGAGACACAGACAAGTGAGGCCCTGAAACCGGTCCCAGCCTCTGTGCCTGCCTTTTGGAGAACCTGACTCCTTAATAGGTCGGCCCCAACCAGATGACTGATAACTGCACTGAGTCAAGGAAAAACACAGACAGAGACAAACAAACACAGAACAAGCAAACGTAGTCGGCAGGCCAAGACAGCAACAAACGGGCAGCATAGTACAAAATTGTGAAACAAAGAATAACCGAAATCCAAGCAAAGGTCAGAGTAACACAGACAGACAAATGAAAGAACAGGCGAACTATAAGGAGAGTAAACCATATAGCAGGCAAAGAAAGCAGGAAGCAGTGACTATGAATAGGGAAGAGAAGAAGAACAGAAGTGATAGGAAGCAGAAACTGTCAATCACCAAGATAACAGATTAACCCCAAGAGTGCTGGAAGGTTCCTGGCCAATCAATTAGAATCCAAGGTTTGAGAAAAGAGTTCACACTAGGAGAAAGGAAACAAAGCCAAGCCGCAGCTATGGTCGCAGCAGCCATCGCCTGGCGACCAGAGCCAGATGGCGCGAACGTGACACTTGGAGTGATATAAAGCTTAAACGAAAGACTTAAGGGTCATTCACATCGCATTTTATCTCTTTTTTTAGTATTTCTCAGGATATCGTAAAAAATTATATCCTGGCATGGTGGCAGAGCCACAGATAATAATAGATTTTGCTCCCGTTTTTGCCAAACATACATGTTTTCTGTGCCAGCTCTAAGCATGGCGAACTCAGACAGCTTGCATGTTCTGAAAACTGAGCAAAGAGTCTAAATAAGGCTACAATTTCTGCATTATTCTTTATTTCATCTTCATGATACACCTGAAGGGACCATTTTTCACAATGAATACCACAAACAGAGTCTTAAACATGAGGTGAATGGCCCCTTATAGCACACCTGCCATCCCTCCCATTTCTTCTAGGAAACTTCCGCAAACTGGAATGCAAAAAGGGCAGGTTTTTTATGCTGGGAGAAAAAAAGGTTGGCAAGTATGCCTTAGAGTATTTCCGCACAATATAATTTTGTATTAAAAAAATCTGTGATAGAGTCTAAGTCAGAAATCAGAGATGTACTCTTTTCAGCAAAAGCTATCTAATGTGTATGACTAGCTTTAAGGGGGTTAAACACCAGATAATTGGACAGAAAATGCTGACCAATTAATTCATTGGGTGACGATCTGAATATGGATCCTATCTATCTATCTATCTATCTATCTATCTATCTATCTATCTATCTATCTTGCTATCTATATATCTTGCTATCTCTCTACAGGTCATGTGTCAGACTCAAAACCTGTGGACCAAATGTGAGCAGGGATGGACAAGAACAGAAGGACTGACTCCCCACTTTCTCCAAAATAAGCAGCCAACACTTGGCAGAGGCTCCGTCTTGGTTTTGGAGCTCCAGTGTACACCTCCACACTGCTTTGTTCAGCAACTCACAGGTGGTGGCACAGAACTGACATCCTTACCCAGACATGCTAACACCCTCCATGGTAGGAAGCTTAGTGCTAAAGCGATGAAGTGGGCTGGTTATTATATAAACTTGGACAACACATTGGCTTAGTCGTTAACACTGTTGTTTTGCAGGACTGGGGTCCTGGGTTCATATCCCATCAAGAGCAACATCTGCAAGAAGTTTGTATGTTCTTCCTGTGTTTGTGTGGGTTTCCTCTGGGTATTCTGATTTCCGGCACGCACCACAAACATGAATTTAGATTGTGAGCCCCATTGGGGACATTGATCAATGTGAATGATGACAATCTCATTACATTGGTCTTTTACTGACCATGTGTTGTCCCATGTCCTTTTGAGGGTTATAATGATGCCTGTGTCGACACCCCTATTTACAGTATCTATCTATCTATCTATCTATCTATCTATCTATCCACCCATCCATAAAGGAATGGTAGAATCATATACATACTGTACATGTAATGTATGCACAATAAAATATCTTTAATTAGTAGGTATGATTTTCTCAGAGAACTTTATACCTGGTCAGTAGAATGATCAGAAAATGTCCGTTTTGTCGAGCCCTCTGTGTGATTGTGCACAGTAGCAGCTGTGAAGCAAAATGTTCAAAAGTATCCCCTCTGAGACTGAAAATAGTCTCTTTCATCACAACCAAAACAAGATGTGAGGTGCTTTGTGTTTGAGGAGATAGTAACACGCTGACAGGTAGAAAATGACTGCCACACAGAGAGACAGTACAGGATCCATCAGCAGCCTCATTATCCTTTGTTGTTAACAGGCCCACCTTAGGCAGGTGATGAAACCTGCAGTTAAAAGTCCCATTACAGAAAATAACCCATTACCCTAATGCTTTTTTAATAATGCTCAAACTCACCTGAGACCAAATGATTATGTTAGAACAGTCTCGTACAGAGGTAAAAAATGAAAAAAATCAATGTCACAGCATTAGGAATTATCTCCATCTCAGTGTATTTTATTTGAATAAATGTTTCTTAGATATATAGCAATAAATCTAAAACATCATTTAAAGAATAATAAACATCTTACTGTAAACTATAAGAGTATTAGAAGTCACAATCTAGAAGCAGACCACATACATCTGTACAGGTCACAAATCGCTGAAGTAACTTGTAATATTCTTTATAATTTAGAGTATGGGGTACAATTCCTTGTAACCTCACCTGCTGTAGAGATGATTTTTGAAGAACAAGGTTATGTTCACACGGGTAATTTTGGCGCGCATTTCGCCGCGTATTTGTGCTCTAATACGAGCGAGATGCGCGCTGAAAATACGGTAATCCCTAATTCTCGTAGAGAACTAGGGATTACGCCTCCTCTCCCTGCTCGCACAATACAATCGTATTGTACGCACGGGGAGATAAGTAACATGTCAATTATTCGTGGCGAATACGCGCCGCGAGTAATGAATGTTAATGGGGACGGAGGGCTGCCGCGGGAGTACGTGCGTATCAGCGTGAGCTCCCGAAAGACACAATGTACTGCGGCACGTACTGTACACGCCGCAGTACATCGTGAGAACATAGCCTAAGGGGAGAGATTTTTGCATAGCATTGACTAATGATCATAAAACATCCTTATGCTTTCCAAAAAAATGTAAGGGAGTATTATAAAGTACAATTTACTCCTATTATAAATCATAAAGAATGCTATAAGTCACCTTAGAATTCTGTGTCCTGTATAAATGTTTTACAGCAGCAGGAATATATTACTGTATAAGGCCCAATCACAACTTGAGGTTCTGTTAGGAGTCTCCTCCATATATTTTATCAAAAATGAAAAAAAAAAATAATGCAGCATGCTAAGCTATTTTCTTCCATTCAAATGACAGACACCATGGCGGAAACCCGACAGACCCCATTGTAGTCAGTGCAGTCTGTCAGGCACCAATGGTGTCTATCAAAAACAAATCCAGCACGTCACTATTTACATTTTTCATGTTCCTGTGATGGAACAGAAAGCTGTCGACAACAAAGCAGATGTGAATGGAGTCTTAGGGGCCGTTTACACGGCAATGGACAAATACTGGTCGGGAAATTCCAACCTGTATTTGCTATGTAACTGGCACTCACCGACCGGGCGGAAGAATGAGCACGTTGAATGTTTTTCGGACCGCCGGCTGTCTGAAAAAACGTCCGGCAGAAAATCCATGCAGTTGGGACCGCTGCACAGATTCTCCATAGCAGTCTTTTTAAAAAGTTGACACCCGGTTTACAGGCGGTTTTCAAAACCCAAAACCTTCTATAAAATCGGGTGAAAACCCGTGCAGTGGGGACAAGCCTTAAAGGTACTGGTGATAAATAATGAGTTGGGAATGCAGTATGTGAACTTATCCTGGCGTGCCACTTTTTAGTTACACAGTAAGGAGAATTCAGAAATGCTGAGCCGGATATCTGAACTTTATGCTATTAACAAATCTTTTCCAAGAGATACAATTAGAAGCTTGTTCAGGCATGGAAGACAATAAATGCTGTACCATAATCATATAGTAATAAATTAATATTTAATTGCTGAAGTTTGCAATATGCTGATGTTTTGGGAGACCCATCTACTGTGAAAGTGTAGGGGCACTTCCCCATTACATACATACCTGACTCTGATGCACAAACAAGAACATGCTTTTATAGAAAGATTCAGACACTTCCGACACAAATAAAAGGGACTTAACAGTCGGTAACATTTCAATAAACCGTTTGTGGTATTTTCCACTAACAAAGGATCGGGGAATTTTTTATATAGGTTTAAACCAAAAAATTTATCCCTTGGGTTGGCCTCTCCCCCAAAAATTGAAGGTTTTCAAGCAAAAGCGGCTCTTTCCCTTTTGACCTTTGGTCAGTATTTTATATTTCCTTAAGTATGGCCCTTTACTTGTTTTGGAAGTGTCTTTTTGGAATGAAACCACAAAAACTTTTTCAAAACAAAAAATACGGGTTGTGGAAAATATGGAAATTTGGGGCCCTGTGCCCCAGTTTTTACAGATTCCCATTTTTTCCCTGGCTTGCTCGGGGTTAAAAACGGGTCTAGGACTATATTTTAACAAGTATTGCTGCTTTGCTACCCTACATTTTTCATGCAAACTGCTCTCTCCCCCTTTAAACACCCCCCAAATTCCCAGCCAAAAAAAGGGCATAGTGACCATCAGGGGGGCCTTTCAAAAATTTCTGTGCACAGGGGGCAAACAAAAGGGCAACCATGGAAAAAGAAAAACCATAGCACGTGCCCAAACGGGGAAAAATACTACAAACTAAGATAGTGCCCCACCACCAAACCCTGCACTTGAAAAGGGCCCCCAAAATTTTAAAAGATGGGGGGAATTTTCCCCGAAATTGGGGTTCGTCCTTCCCCAAAATTTTTCCCGGCAAAAAATAACTTCGGCCCCGAATTACTTGGGGGCGAATCGAAATAAAAAAACAGCTATTTCCGGGGCTGCACAAGCCTGCAGGGTGTGGAAACGTTGTGCCATGTTTTAAATTTAGGCAGAGGGAGCTTGGTTTGGCCCTTCATACAATGTTGTTTTTTTGTATAAACACCAGATGACTGCCGCCGTTTCTTGGGAATCCTTCCCCTATAAAATTCCCTGGGCACTTAAGAGGGCAAAACTGACCAGAAACTAAAAGGGGAATGTAGCCTGATAAAGTCATAGAAATTTAAAAGGGGAAAAAAAACAAGTGAGGGTCGGGTTGGCAACTTTCAGTGACAGAGTGTGGGGGTGACGGGGCAGCCACACCCAAAATGAGGTCGACAGTGGCACAATGATTTCGGGAGGGGGGAAAAAAACAGGAGTAGGCCACAGAGTGGCACAAGGGGACACAGTGTGTAGGTTACGGCAGCAGCCACAGCACAGCATGAGGTCAAAACAGTGGCACAAACAGAGTGTGTAGGTCAGGGCATCACCAAAAGCGCAGCAGGGGCAGCAGGGCCAATGACTTTTGGGGTGGAAAAAAAAAGGATTTCCCACAGAGGGGGGACAAGACCCAGTGTGTAGGTCACGGAAAAGCCCAGCGGCAGCAGAGGTCAGAAATTTGGGCCCACAATGACATTTTTTTTGAGGGGGGTTAAAAAACAGGAGGGGCCCAACGGGGTTGGGACTTTGCCCACAGGTGGGGGTCACTAGCAGCCCCCAGCAGCAAGGAGGTCAGAGATTGGGCACAATGACACGGGGTTTTGGGTGATGGCAAAACCACACGCAGCATGGGGGTCGGGAAAAGGGGACAATGCGAGTGTGAAAGGTCACGGATAAACCCCAAAGCGCGGGCTTGAGGTCAGACATTTGGCACAATGACAGTGTGTGGGTAACGGCAGCCGCCAAAAGCAGCAGCAATAGGCCACAGAGGGGCACAATAAACAGAGGGGGTGTGGGTAAACCGGCGCACCCACAGCATAAGCATGAGGTCAGACATTTGGCACAATGAATAGTGGTAGGTCACGGCATCAGCCACAGCGGCCAGCATGGGGTTCAGACAGTGGCACAATGATAGTGGTAGGTCACGGCGCAGCCACAGCACAGCGGGGGTCAGAAAAGTGGCACAATGCATAGGGGTTTTAGGTCAGGGCATCAGCCCCCCAGCAGCAGCATGGGGTCGACATTTGGCACAAAAAACAGTGTGAGGTCAGGGGCAGCCGCCACGCAGCAGCAATAGGCCACAGATTTGGCAAAAATGACAAGTGTGTAGGTTCAGGGCCGGCGCAAAAACAGCAGCATGAGGCCCAGACAGTTGGCACAATGACTTTAGTGTGAAAAGGTCACGGAAACGCCACAGCAGAAGTTTGAGGTCAGACAGTGGCACAATGATAGAGTGTGTAGGTCAGGGGCAGCAGCCACACCCAGCAGCTTTAGGTCAGACAGGGGGCATTTTGACATGTGTGTAGGTCAGGGCCCATCAGCACAGCAGCAGAAATGAGGTCGCGTGGCAAAAATTGGACAGTGGTAGGTAAACGACAGCGCCACAGCAGCAGCATGGGTCGGGACAGTGGCACAATGACAGAGGGGTGTAGGGTCACGGCGAAAGCCCAGCAGCCCCAGGGGGCAGCCCGTGGCACAATGACTTTCCCTGGAGGGGAAAAAACGGAGTAGGCCCAGAGTAGCACAATGACAGAGAGTGGAGGTGACGGCGGCAGCAGATGGGGGCCCAGACAGGGGCACAAATGACATTCTGGAGGTGGCAAAAACAGGAATGGGCCACGGGTTGGGCAAAAATTGACAGATTGTGTGGGTCACGGCAGCGGGCCACAGAGCGAAGGGAGGTCGGACAGTGGACAATGACGGAGTGTGTAGTAAGGGCCCCAAATTTTCTGCCAAAACACCCAGCTTGAGGTCGGGACGTGGCACAATGAAGTGGTATTACGGCAGCCGCCCCGCAGCGCAATAGGCCCAGAGTGGCAAAATTGAAAAAAGTGTGTAGGTCAGGGCGGGCAGCCACAGCAGCAGCATGGGGTTCAGCAGTGGCACAATGACATTCTGGGGGTGGAAAAAAAACGGGAAATTGGGCCCCACAGAGTGGCACAATAAACAGAGTGTGTGGGTTCACGGGGGGGGGCCACCCCTCGGGAAAAATGGGGTCACAGATGGCAAAATGAAAAGAGTGTGTAGGTCACGGAAATCTCCCAAAAGCGGCAGCATGGGGTCGGGACGTGGCACAAGACATTTGTGTAGGTTCGGCACCCGTCCAGCAGCAGCAATGGCCCAGAGTGGCACAATAAACAGAGTGTGTAGGTCCGGAAAGCAGCCACAGAAAGCAGCAGGGGGTTTGACAGGGGCCAAAATTAACTTAGTGTGTGGGCCCAAGGATCGGGCCACGCAGCAGGATGGGGTCGACAGTGGCAAATGACATTGTGTAGGCCCACGGCAGCACCACGGGCAGCAGCATGGGGGTCAGACGGGGCACAATAAACATAGTGTGTAGGCCCACGGGCATCAGCCACAACAGCAGCATGAATCAAAACCGTGGCAAATGAAGTGTGTGGGCACGACACCACCAAGCAGCACATGAGGACGGGACAGTGGCAAAATGACATTCTGGGGGTTTGGAAAAAAATTGAGTGGGGCCCAGATTTACACTTGACGAGGTGGAGGTGACGGGGGCAGCACATGAGGTCACAAGTTCCCACAATGACATTTGGGGGGGAAAAAAACAAAAATAGGCCATAGGGGGCACAAGGGACAGAGTGTATGGGTCAGGGGAAAAGCAGCCACGGGCAGCGCATGAGGTCAAAACAGTGGCAAAATTGACGAGTGTGGGTAAAGGGCAGCAGCCACACATGAGGTCAACAGTGGCAAAATTAAACATTCTGGAGGTGGTAACAAAAAGGAGTAGGCCACGAGTGGGACAATGACACAGTGTGGGGGGTCAGGGCAGCACCACACAGCGCATGAGGCCCAGACAGGGGCACAATGACTTTCGGGAAAGGGGGTAAAAACAGGAGTAGGCCACAGAGTGGGAAAAAGAAAACAATGTGTAGGTCACGGCAGCGCCACAGCACAGCATGGGGTCGGACGGGTGGCACAAGGACAGAGTGTGTAGGTCAAGGAGCACCCAGCAGCAGCATGGGTCAGACAGTGGCACAATGACATTCTGGAGGGGCAAAAACAGGAGTGGGCCCCACAGAGGGACAATGACAAAATTGGGGAGGTCACGTAAAGCAGCCACACCCAGCACATGAGGTCAGACAGTGGCAAAATTAAAACATTCGGGAAAGGTGGAAAAAAACAGGAGGGGCCACGGGAGGGGGGAAAAATGACAGTGTGGGAGGCCGGCAGCCCCAAAATTGGGAAAGCATGAGGTCGGGCAGTGGCACAAGCATTTGGAGGGGGCAAAAAACAGGAGTGGGCCCAAAGTAGGGGACAATGACACGGGTGTGAAAGGTCACGGCAGCAGCCACAGCAGCAGAAATGAGGGTAGAAGTGGCACAATAAACATTCGGGAGGTGGCAAAAACTGGAGAAAGCCACAGAGGGGCCCACAATGACAGAGAGTGGAGGGGGCCCGGGGCAGGAGAAAACGCTTGAGGTCAGACAGGGGAAACAATGACAGATTTGGTGGAGGTGGGGGGAAAATCCCAGCCCCCTGGTAAAGATGGTTGGGGAAAGGGAGAAACGGGTAGCAGATGTGGGAAACGGCGGGTGGGGGCATCGAAATAGTGGCTGAGGCAGGTAGTTTAAACCCAGACTCTTTTCTCACATTTTGGGGTGAGGCATCATGGTTGATGAGTCGACGCTAAGGCATTGGTTGTGGAAAATCCGGGGCCGTTTCCACGCCTGATTCATCTTGAAAAAAGGTCAGTTTTCCCCAAAAATTTCCCTTTTTTGGGGGACAAGGGGAAAAAAAAATTCCCCCTTGGGGAATAAATGGCCCCCCCCCGCACTAAAACACCCGTTTCTGATCCCAAACACAAATGGTGGGAAGGACACTTCTCCACTGCAAACTCGGCAAGATGCACCCAAACTCACCAGTTTGGCTCCCCAGTATTTCCAGCGGATCTTTAAGGGGGTGGCAGGTGCTTTCCAATTTGGCCCCCACCTTTTGGGTTTTCGGGGGTTGTTTCCAAGGCCCTCGCTGCTGCTGCTAGGGGACTGCCCCCCCTCATGGGCCCGGGGGGGGGAAAAAGGCTGCTCATCAGTGACTCAAGATTTGGGTTTGGGCGCTGAGGGAGCGGAAATTTGGCTCCGCCCCCCCACCTTCCCCCGGCAGCCGCGGCAGTGGGAAACGTGGGGCGCTGAAAAAACCCCCCCGGGGTCGACCTGTCAGGGGAGGGACGATGCCCACATAGGCAGGGGCCCAAACTGATAGGGGAGGATTTCCCTATAGTATTTGGGGTTTTTTCCCCCCTCTCAAAGCGGGAAAAAAAGGCTCCCATTTTGGCCCCGGAAAGAAGGGGTTTCCAATGGGTGGAGAGCCAGAAGTCATCCCTCTGCGGGTTCTGACTTTCGGCTGTCACTAGCCGGGGCCCAAATCAGCATGGGTGCCGGGCCCTCTGGGACAAGTGACTCCGAGGGGCCCCCTTGCCCTTTATCTCCACTGTAAAACTTTCCACGGTGCGTGCGGGCATCCGCCCCGTCTTCCCCATCTCCACTACCTCCTCCAGCGTTTCCCGCTCCTCCCTTTTTGTCACCCGGGAGAAAAATCCACTCATTTCACCAGACAATGCTTCTGCTTCCCAATTTTCCTCCTCCTCCTCCTCCTCCATTTCAGTCCCCCCGGACTCTGGGGCCGCGAGATGTTGTCGCCACGTCCCATTTCCCCCCCCAGACAGATTTTTCAGCATCGTTCCCGGGCATGAAGCCCGTGGAATGATGTTAATTTTAACCCCTAGTCCTGGCGAATGACAAAAAACGTGGCCTCCTCGAATGGGCCCCAACAAAAGGCAGGGGGTCACGCATGAGCTGCCAAATGGCTGACTTTAAAGTTACACAGGGGAGTTTCTCCCTTTCCCCCTGGATCATCAAAAAATCGTTAATGGCCTTTCTTCCCCCCTTTATTTTTTCCCCCCCCCCCCCTTCGTCCCCTACATGTGGGAAAGGGTGGAATTTCCCAAAGGTGGAAAAAATCGCATATCAGAGTGTTTTTTGGGGGAGGCCGTTCTGCCGGGGGCAACCTCGAGGAAAGGGGGTTCCCCGCTTTGGGAGGAATGGATGAAGTGCATGCACAGGGTTTCCTGGCCATTTTCAGAAACTTCCCGAAGATCGTGGAAAAACTTCAGGAAACCCTTTTTACAAAACCCGGGTTGAACACGGTTTTCGCCATCAGGGCGCATGGAACCATTTTCCCTTTTGGTGGGAGCGCGGGACACCATTTCCCCCCATTGCCCCCTCACCATGGGGGGGGGGGGGGGGGGTTTTCCCCATTTGCAGTTGGGCGGAAAAGCCACACATCGATTTCTTGCGGGATGACGCGGAGCAGTTCCTCCCCTGTGTGACTTTTGTTCGCCGAGGCAACCAGGTGTAGAACTTGGGGTGGAAAAAAACCGCTGTAACCCCATACATTTTGGGTTGGGTGGAGCAGTACTTGTGGAGGTGAGATGGTGGTGGTGGTGGGGGGGAGGAGGAGGCGGGCATTGGCACAGGGCCCCCAATTTGACAACATGGAGGAGAAAGCGGCGCTCCCTTTCCCAAATTGTTGGGGTGCCCCTTTGGGCCGGGGGCCATTCACCCAGGGCCCTAAAGGACATGTACGGGGCCCCGACTTTAGTTTCAGCCCAGAAGTCCCGCTGCGGCACCTTGGAACAAAAACCCATATATTTTTGGGCTGACCCCCTTTTGTTCTACAAATTTTGGGAAATGCTTGGGAAGGCCCTTTTGGAAAAGAAAAATTAATTTTGGGTTGGAAATCTCCCTCTCGGGTCGGCACAAGCCATTAATTCTCTGAAGGTGCAAAAAGTCCAACCCTTTTTGGAAAAGGGGGGGGACTGCGCACCAACAAATTGGACAGGGTAAGGTCAGTTTGGGACCTTAGGATGGTTTTTGGGCGCATTCTGTTGTCTCTTTTCAAACGCCTTTGCTGAAGACTGCTGGGACCCTGAGTAGGAGGAGCAGGAGCATTGGGCCGGGGATGATGTCAAAGAGAAAAAGCTCCCTTCTGCCCGAGGTGGTGGAGCCTTGACTGGCTGCAATTGGGATCTTTCCAGGGGGCTGCTGCTGCTGTTGCTTTCGGTGGCAGGGGTGGGGCCCCCAAAAATCTGGCCAAGTTTTCCCCAGGCCAATGGGTGGTGATGGGTGCATGTTTGAAGCAGGTCCGTGGGGCCAATGTTAGCTCCTGGCCCCCGCTTCACTTTTTTTGCTTTTCAGATTCCCACATATACCCAAATTTTTTTGGGTTCCGGTGTTCCCTTTGCAAGGAAAAACCCCCCACCGCCGAGGATAGTTTTTTCCCCCAACGCTCCCCCACTGAGTGACTACTTTTCCCCCCGCTGCCTTCGCTAGCCCCTGTGCTGCCCACTTTCTTGGACCTGCGAAGCGGGTTTTTTTTTCCCTGGGCCGCTTGGCTTTCCCCCCTCACACTGGCTATTTTTTTTCCCGGTGACTCTTACGGCCCCCCACACCCAATTGGTGGCTGGGGCCCGTGCGACGCCCAAAACTGACGCCATCTTCTCCTGACGAGATGAAGCCCTTGCCTCACCCGGGGTCCCAAGTTCGGTCCGGGTTTCATCATAACTATATGTTTTTCATCGTCATGTGTCCTCCCTTTACCCCGTCTTTGGGATGCAGAGGTGACCTCTCCCAAATGAAAAACCCCTCCACTCTCCACATCTATACTTTGCCCCCCAAAAGCAAAAACAGGGGGTATTGGCCCCCATTTCTTCGCGCCAAGAGCTTTCTGACTGCCCCCCTTTAAATTTTTCATTTCCCCGCCTTAAAAAAAAGTGGGGCCCGGGCCCCGAACTTTGTAAATTTTTGGCTAAAGGGGAAAGGATGGGACAGAGGGGGTTGAGGACAGGTGAGGGCCGCTGACCCCTTCCCCCGGGGCCCTGCCAACTAAGGGTTGTGTCTGACGTTTTCCACCGATCCCTTGGGTGGGGTTGTCAGATTCATCTGGGAGGGAATGGATTTACCTAGTCAACCAATCAAGAAAACCCCTTTTGGGGTTTCTTTGTCCCGCCCCCACGGCCGCTAATGGGCACGGGCCCTTTTGGCCTCACCCCAGTGAAACCCCCCCTCAAAGTCCCCCTTGCTTTTGCTGGGGACCCGGGCCCCGGAATGTTTGTGCCTTCTGCCCCTTTGCAGGTGAAGAGCCGGCCCCCCTCCTGTCTGACATACTGTTTGTTTTTAAAAAGTAAAAAGAAACTGTTTTTATGAAGAATCGTATTGATAAATTTCCCCACCCTGTATTTTACCCCAAATGAAACCCACTAAAAAAGCTTGGCTAAAACCCTTTGGGTTTTAAATTGTGCTTCCAAAATGGGGAAAGGGAAAAAATTTAAAATTTTAAAGTGCCGTTTAAAAAAACTCGGGTTTTTTTACTTTAATATAAAAACAAAAAAACAGGCCCTTTAAATTAAAAACCCGGGTATTTAAAAAATGCTACAGAATTTCTTCTGTGGGCGGTGAAAAACAAAGTTTTTTTTTTACTGATACAACCTTTCAGAACAAAAAAGCTTAAATTTTTTCCCCCGGGGTGTAAATTGGGCAAAGAAAATTTAAGCAGCCAAAAAATTTCTTGCTTTTTACGTGTTACAATTGGGGTTTTTCTAAGCTAAAAACAGCAAAGAGAAAAATTGTAATTAACCCCCTTTTCTTGTGAATTTTTTCTACAGGAAAAAATTTTAATTTTTTTGGGGGTGAAAAAAAAAAAGTTTTATTTTTGTCACCCCAGCACAAAAACAACGGTTAATTTAAACCCCCGGGTGGTTTTAAAATTGGGGCAAAAGAATTTTAGCAGGGCACAAACTAATTGCTTTTTCCCGTGTTTTAAAATTTCGTTTTTTTCTACGCTAAAAAAACAAAGACAAAAAATTGTAAAAAACCTTTGGGTTGTGAATTATGGGGACACGAAAAAATTTTTAAATTTTTTGGGGGTGAAAAAAAGGCGGTTTTTGGGGTAAACCCCAGCAGCAGAAAAAAGCTTAATTAACCCCCGGATGTAAAATTTTTGCAAAAGATTGAGCAGCCACCAAAACCCTTTCCTAGTTTTGTAGCTGTTTTAAAATTTCGTGTTTTTTAAGAAAACAAAAAGGAAAAAATTGTAAAATTTAAAACTTCGCATGTGAAAAAAGGGGAAATGAAAATTTTATTTTTTTGGGGGGAAAAAAACGGTTTTTTTGGGGTCACCACAAAACACAAAACAAAGCTTAATTAACCCCCGGGTGTAAATTTTCGCAAAAGAAAAAAAGAGCCACAAATACTAGCTTTGGGAGGTGTTACAATTTCGGTTTTTTTACGCTACCCCAACAAAAAAAAAATTTTAAAATTTAAACCCTTTGGGTTGTGAATTAAAGGAAAAGGTAAATTTTATTTTTTTGGCGGGGAAAAAACGGTTTTAAAAATTTTTTTAAACCCCAGCACAAAAAAAACGCTTAATTAAACCCCCTGGATGTAAAATTGCGCCAAACAATTGAGCAAACCCCAAAATAAATAGCTTTTAGCGTTTACAATTGCGTGTTTTTTTACGTACACAATAAGAAAAAAATTGAAAATTTAAACCTTTTCTTGTGAATTATGCTACAGGAAAATTGTAATTTTTTTTGGGGTGAAAAAAAACGGTTTTTTTTTTTGTCACCACCCGCAGAAAACAACGCTTATTAACCCCTTGGGAATTTAAATTGCGCAAAAAAAATTGGGGCAGCCAAAAAAATACTAGCTTTTTAACGTGTTACAATTTCCCGGGTTTTTTTAAAGCCCACACAGCAAAGAAAAAAATTGGAATTAACCTTTGCTTGTGAATTATGGTAAGGTAAAATTTATTTTTTGGGTGAAAAAAGGCGGTTTATTTTTTTCACCAAAAGCCAAAAACAACGCTTAATTTTTACCCCCGGATGTAAATTGCGCAAAAGGGAAAAAAGCATCCAAAAATGAAGTGGTATTTTTATTGTTAAAAAAGCTGTTTTTTAAATGAATACAACAGGAACCCGGCTTTTGATCCCCCTTGGGTATTCAATGTGCCTTGGCAGTAGCATAAAATGTAATGCGCAGCAGTGGACACACAAATGGACTTTAGATCCAATTTCCCCAAAAAAAACAGAAATTTGAACATTAAGAGAAAACAGTCTCTGAGACAAACTAACACCCCACAAAAAAAACCCCGGGATAAAAAAACAGTTCTTCCGTAACAATCACCGCGGGGGGACCTTCCCTTTCAGTTTCAGTGAGAGCGGTTTGAGTCCCCGCATCGCCCCGGGCTTATATAGTGCGGTGACGCCCCCAGAATCCCGCCCTTTTCTGATTGGCTTTCATCTCTGAAAATTTTATGCAGGCTTGCCCCTTTTTTCCTCCCAGAGTGCTTTGCCCCCTTTTACCGCCATGGGGTCGCAGCCATTTTATCAACAAAAAACACAAATTTGTTTTTCCCCCAATAAACCCCCAAAATTTTGACCTTCGTTCAGAACCGAAGTTTTCCTGAAATTCTAAACGAATTCCACTTCGTTAGAATCAATTCGCCCATCTCTACCCACAATTCAACAAAAAAAGCATTTTAAAATATTGCAACAGAAACATGGTACAACAATAAAAATAAGGGAAAAAATTTGGGATTAAAAATTTTGGGGTTTTAAAAGGGGATTTTCCCCCTTTAAATAAGGGAGGGAAGGGGCCCAATAGCTTAAAAAGGGAAGCCCAGCAAAAAGCAAACTCCCGGGGGCCCATTGGGGGAACCAGATTCCAGTATGCTCACAAGGTCAGTCCCCATGAAGCAAAATATCAGTTCAATGAAACACATCCTTTGAAGACTTGTCAAGAAAATGTCATTAATACCTGAATACTATTAAAGGGTAGATGGGTCATGATCCCTACATGTTTTTTTCAAGATTTAAGGGAGTGGGTAAAAAACTGTTTGCCAAACCCTTGTATGTGCCCTGAAGCAGAGTCTCAGTTTTCTAATTTATTAACTAATTACATTAGCTACATTTATGAGGAACTATATTCCAAACACAGAAACATCCATTTCTTTCTTAAATCTGAAGTGACATAGATGATAAATTATAAGGGAGCGTTCCCACTGCACAGGACAAATACCCGGCCGGTTTTTCCGGCCGGTATTTGTCCTGTTTTGTGCCCGTCCCCACGGCCGCGGGGGGACGGCTTTTCTCCGCAATGAGCGGAGAAGAGCCCTCTCCCCTCCCATTGAGAAGCACATCTTCCGTCGGGAAACCGGACAGAAGATTGTGCTTCTACATGTTTTGCCGCCGGACCGCCGGCGACAAAACCGTCCGACGGCAAAACCTGTGCAGTGGGGACTGCTGCACAGGTTTTGCATAGAGCACCATTGTGCTCATTTTCGGCTGGTTCGGCTGGTTTTTCGTCTGAAAACCGCAAACCGGCTGAAAAACCGGCCGAAAACCCTTGCCGTGGGGACATGCCCTAAAAAGTACAGATGACATCTCTAATGTGTATATATCTAAATATCTAGGGTGACATGTATGAATGGGGCTGTGCCAGATATCTGCCGTCTTTTCAGCCTGATATCAGGCGCATCCCCGTTCATGCATTTTTAAGTCTCCCGCACGCCACTCTCGGGTGCATTACATAGCGCCTGCGGCGCTTTGTAATGTGCCCGTTCTCGGGGGGTGTGCGGGAGGCGGGGTGCACTAGAACGGTAGCAAAGCTACATAGTTATAGCTTTGCTACATCATTTATAGGCGCATTACTGCTGGAACAGGTATAACACTTTCAAAGTGGTTTACCTGAGCCAGAAATGTCGCCCTAGCACCAGAATGCGCCTGATTTATGATCCGCTGTAAAGCGGGTTCATGAATCAGACGCATTCTAGACTAATGTTAAGCGCATGAAAGTCGGCGTTAAGATTAGTGTTGAGCTGAACCATTCGGAAAATGGTTAGTTCGGCACGAACTTTACATTTTTTCCAAACCCGAGCCGAACCGATTTTTTTGCTGCAAGTTCGGTAACAGGCGTTCAGTGACTTTTTCAGCTGCTTCCTTCAGTTTTGGCGGCCAGCAAATCAGGGCAGAGGGGGGGGTCAAAAACAGCACCAATAAGGGTGTAGGGATCTCATTGGCTGTCTTATGTGTATGTCACTGTATTTCCTGTTGAATGCCACTTCCACTTTACTCTCTGTAGTGAACACAAAGCTGCCTGTGTTTGCTGGTTTGCCAGCAGGCAGAAATACCATTTAATAGCAATTTAACACAAGAAAAGCTGCTAGTGAGATTACTCGGCGGGCGGGGGGGGGGGGGGGGTTGCTTTGGTACAGCTAGCTTAGGGAATTATACACAGCAATAGTTAGGAAGTTAGGTAGTTTTGTATAGATATTCCATAGAAAAAAATCTGTTTATAATCTATTTGCCCGTTGCAAAGTATAGGCATTTAAGACCACTTGATTTGCTGTGAGGGTTCTTCCATACGACCCCATTTCACCGATATGATTTGCTGTCTTTGGAGTACAGTTCTTCATAAGAGACTGTGAATAAATCTTGCCATTTTTATTATTTATCTTATTTGTCCTATTCAAAAAAATCTTGTTTTAAATAATCATTTCTTCTTGCTAATTTTACTGAGTGTCCGAAAGGTAATTTTGATGCTTTTGAGGTTGTGCTGCTGTAAAAGACAGCGATAGTCAATGTCCTATTCCCAAAAATCTTGTTTCAAATAATCATTTCTTCTTGCTAATTTTATTGTGAGTGTCCATAAGGTCATTTTTGCTGGTTTTGGGGTCAGGCTACTGTAAAAGGGGTGCCAATAGCGCAGTATTCCTGTCAGTGGCCCTAATCAAAAAGGGGCCAGTGATATGTTAAAAATAGAAACTAGTAACGGGTGCAGGCTCCATTTGATTAAGCTGCATGGGGCCCTGAAACGGTTAACAGATAACTGACGGCAGCCCTGGCTACCACTGCACCCCCTACAACTATGGCACTGTCAGCTGAACCTTCATGTTCCCTGTTGGGATGTTCTTGCTGCCATCACATATATGACATTTTCTTGGGCCTTGGTGCAAAAAGTGATAGGGGTCTCCTGCCAGTTACCATGTGCCATTTCCAATACCGGTGTCTTCTTATGTGTCAACGAGGCCCCGTAGTAGCTCTTAGTGCCGCACCTCCTATGGCTACGCTGCCCTCATCTTTTCAGTTAGCCATTAAGGAATTAATTATTTTAGCCTGTGAATTTTTTTCTGTGACTCCTACAGCCAAATTTTCTTCACTAAGTTGTTCCACATATCCAGTTTACTGTTATGGATGCTAATTGCAACTTCTCCTCACCTGTATGAGTATAAAAATTAACCAGAACATCTTCTCTCATTGACTTTAACAGGGTTTGAAGTTCGGTTCAAGTCTGACTCGAACTTTGAACCGATCTTCTCAAACTTCAAGGTTCTACTAGTTAGTGTATGGCCACAAGGCATAGACAAAGTACCAGTCGGATTCTGTCTTGAGAATCTGGCCAGTATTTTATAGTCTTTTCAATGGTTTTGGGGGAGGGTTCGGTCCGCAGTTTGTGGATTCGCCCGTCCCCCCTAACCATTGAATAACAAACCCTCCGCCTAAAAACCGGGCGGAAGATTGTGCATCTTCCAAGTTTTTCGGGATGCCGGCAGTGTGAAAATCCGCCCAGTAGAAAAAACGTCCACTGTAGACTACTGGCCAGATTTTCTATTGCTGTCTATGGGGATTGTTGATGTGACGGTTCGGTGGATCCGCTGGACCACCGCAAGCGATATTAGTTAAGCCACGCCAGGGAACGGAGTCTAAGTAGCCCCCGGTTTTCACCAGAGCCCGCCGCAAAGCGGGATGGACTTGCTGCGGCGTGAGGCTACCAGGTCGTTACCCCTGACGTGACTTGCTTGCGGTGGCGGCCGGGGTACTGCGTGGTACAGAATCGTAATCCAAAGGCGTAGTCAGGAACAGGCAGAAGGTCAGGGCAGGCGGCAGAGGTTCGTGGTCAGAGACGGACAGACGGTCAGGGCAGGCGGCAAACAGGCAAGGTCAGGAAACGTAGCGGAACGGACTGGTACACGGATAAGCAATACGGACACAAGGACACTCCAAACTCTCACTAAGCACACCAACAATCTGGCAACAGGTGCCGGGGGCGGATACATTATATAGGACCAGCGCCCGGCAATAAGCCAATTACCGGGACACTGGCCCTTTAAATTTAAACCAGCCGTCGCGCGCGCGCTAGGGGGCGCGCATGCGCACGACGGCCGGGACAGACAGGAGCGCCGTTCACCGGAGCGGGGCCAGGTAAGCGAGCCGGCGTGGGGACGAGTGGGGACGAGGGTGGCCGCGGGTGACCGCGATGCCCGCGCCGCGGCCCTGGCAGGCTATGACAGTTGACAGTCAGTTTTCAGACGGTTTTCAAATTCGAAAACTGTCTGAAAATCCGTTTGAAAACCTTGCCGTGTGGACGTACCCTTAGCCTCTCCTCTGTGTTGGGTCAAGAACTTGTAAGTGGAGAGGAGTGGTTCGCCTGGGAGCTTCAGGACGTCAGTTGCTGTATTCAGTCTTTGGTTGTATCTGATCAGCCTTTTTTTCACCTTCTAGTATCTAGTGGTAATTATTGGTTATGCTCTGCTGGTTATATTTATAGAAGTATGCTGTATATTCTTTCTTATATGTATTTATGCGGCAAATTATTTGGGATTAACCAGTTCCCTACTATAACTTGGGTGTTGTCAGGGTGGACAGGCAGGTAAGCATTGTTTCTTTTTCTTATTTTGTCCATCCTGATTTGAGTGTCATGTAATATTTTTTTTTTACTGGACAGCCCCTTTAATTGTGTGACTGTATATAAGGGAGTACTGTAGAAATAGGGGTTGCAGAGTAACTGTGCACTGGGCCCTCTTCTAACTGAAAGATGCAGAACCACACAAAGTGTATTGCTATAACTACAATGTACTGTACTTTGCAGTAGTGTTCACAGAATATATTTACTCCCACCAGTCACTGTCCATGGTTAGGTATACAGACTTATTGCCTTATTTGACACACACACACACACAGACACTATGTAGCAAACATTTTTTGGGAAATCAGTCAGATATCAAGCAAGTTGTCCAGAAATACACATTTATAGTCTTTTCTTATATTAGGCCATCAATTTGTGATCAGTGTGGGGTCAAACCTCCCAGGACCCCTGAGATCAGTACAACAAAAGGACCACAGCTCTGAAAGGGGCTCAGCTACAGTGCACAGACACACAAATAATAGAGCAGCTGTGCCTGGATAAACATTATAGAGACCCCTTTATGCTGCTGATTGTGGTGTCAATCACACAGTAATGACCTCTTCTAAGAAAAGACTATCAATGTATATTTCACAGTTGTCTGTGATTTCTGGGAATAAATAGCCTTCTGGTTGGAAGTGTAAAAATATATTTTTTTAAATTAACTCACCCATGAAGCTACTACAACTCTAGTGCTGTCACTGCTCTGGTGTTCCCCACTTCCCCACTTCCTCACTTGAATAATGGACATGATATGATCACGGGGAACTAGTCATAAACACTGGACAAGTGACAATGCTGGAGTTGTGCATTTTCGTGTATATTTTTTTAACTTTTTGGAAGCAAAGCAGGTTCAATGACTTAGAGAAAGATTTGTCTACTGAACAATATACTGTATACCCTGATCTTTTGCCCAATGCTCTATGCAGTGATCCCCACATTCAATTGTATCTTTGAGCCCTGCCACTGTAAAAAAAACAGATAATTTTATCATTTTCATCTATATCATGAGTGTCTTCTAAAGGGAATACTTTGGGCCACATGTATGAAAACTGTCTGGGTCTAAAACTCACTTTGTGGGTCATCAGGGCACCATTTCATTTCATATAGTGCTCTGAAAAATGAGAAGGGCGCTCGGATTGGTTGCTATGGGAAAAAAAATGAATTTTAGACGTAGACGTAGATAGTTTTCATGGCCCTTTGTGAGTTCTAAAGGGATAATATGTGGTTGTCCTGAAAAGTACTGGTTGTTAAAGTGAGAACCATGGGAAGATAACTCTACAGAGATGCATCACACTTGGAAGAAGTCTTATTGATGGTCTGGACAAATTGGAAGAGATGATAAAAATGAGTGACTACAGTCAAAATAGACATTACCCATAAGTCATTGTATGTAGTTTCTGTTTAGGCTTTGCACCTGATCAGTCCTTTATTCATCTTCCAGTATATATTTGTAATAATGGCTCATGCTCTGCTGGTCATCTTTATAGAGGGATGCTGTACATTCTATCTTATATGTACTTATGGGGCAAATTATTTGGGGTTAACCAGTGCCCTAAGGTAACATGGGTGTTTTCAGGGTTTAGCAGCATCCCCGGATATAGGACAGTCACCTCTGGATTTTTTGTTTTGAACACTTATGCGGTTTTGATAGTTGAAAATTCTTGATTCTTGACGAAGCAAATGAGATCACTGAATTAAAATCCCTAAGCAAACACGTAACAATATTTGTATTAGAAATATTTCTCCTGTTTGTCTTTTTCTAGGCAATTAGTCATTGGAACTTTCCTACTTCAATCCAATCAAACAAATATTCCCGCACTCCAGATCTGTAGTATGCCTGCTGTCAGGAAACCCAATGTCAGCCTCTGTTGGTGGTGTTCAGATCGCAGTCCCTGACCCTCAAGATATGACCAAACATGAGAGCAGAATTCTTTGTGCTCAGGATTTACAAAACCACTGGGAAACAGTTATACAGCTGTGTATCCCAAATAAACAGGCATGCTTCTTATGCAGCACTCACAGCCTCCTGTGGTGTAATTACTATGCAAAGGAATATTTTATGAAATTTGATAAGGAACAAGAGTTACTTCAGCATTTTAAAATAATCCAGCAAATGTGAAAGGAGTGCATCACATAAATACAGCTCTTTTTTAACTTCTAGTATACCAGTTTTAAAAAAGACTGCTTAAGGATCTGTTCTCATCTGTGCTGGGGGATCAGTTGCAGATTCCATTATATTGAATAGAAGAAATGGCTCTGTCAGCACCACTGTCATCTGTCAGGCAGTGGATCCAGCTATCTGTATGTTAAACACTTGCTTAAAGCAGTTACATATGCAGATAACCCCTTATCAAAATGAAAACCTGCTGGTGATCAGCTGAGCGCTGTAAGTGTGGTGGCTAAAACCCTGATGATAAGCTGTTCTTACCAGGTGAAGTTGCTGCAATAATATATTGCATCCATTTAAACCATGCTTGCTGAAAACCTCCCTTTTCTCTTGGAAACATGGACACATTACAGGGGGTTCATGCACACCCCACCTCAAAAATGGGCATCTATCTATCTATCTATCTATCTATCTATCTATCTATCTATCTATCTATCTATCTATCTATCTATCTATCGTCTATCAATCTGTCTACATCATCTATCTATGTCTGTCATGGCAACTCACTGCCGCTGTTCTTTTTGTAGCCACTTCTCTTCATAGTGTTACGGTATGTTCACAAGGGGTAATTTCGGCGTGCATTTCGCCGCATATTTGCGTTTTAATACGGGCGAGATGTGCGCCAAAATTACAGTAATCCACAGTTTTTATAGAGAACTATGGATTATGCCTCCTCTTCTCGCTCGTACAATATGATCGTATTGTACGCGCGGGGAGATAAGTGACATTTCAATTACGCGCCGTGAGTAATGAATGTCAATGGGGCTGGCGGGGGTACGCGCGTCTTAGCGCGAGCTCCCGAAAACATGATGTAATACGGCGCCTACTGTATAAGCCGTAATACATCGTATGAACATAGCCTTACTGTGGCTTCTTGCCGACCACTCTACCAATACTGCTCCTGCTGGTTCTTCTGGTACGGCACTGTACAGTATTTAGGGCACACACATGGTGGCTCCTCACCTTTTAGAGGGCCAATTTGTTTTGATTTCTGCGTCTACAACCAATGTCCTGTTGCTGCAAGCTAGATGGGATGTTTCTTAGGCTAGGTCTACACAGCACTGGTTTTCCGTCGGGTTTTCGGCAGATTCAGTATTTTGAATCCGGCGAAAATCTGACTGTAACCTGTGCCGCATAGACAGCAATAAAACATCTGTGTAGTAGTCCACGTCGGTTTTAAAGAGAAACTGTCACATATATTAAGCCCTCCTTGCTGAGGACAGAACAAGATAGTGTAAGACATGCTGTTTCAAGCGCTGAGTCACTAATTCTGGAAGATGCTGTAGTTTTCGAGTATTTAGTGCTCAGATCTGTAGTTTTCAGTCAGAAAAGAGTCATTCAAAGAGTCAGTTTTTTTCATACCCACCCACCTGAGTCTAGCCCCGCCCACCTCAACTGATAAATCTATTACTTTGAATAGGTAGAAACATGTGAATAACTGTCAGTGGGAGGGGCTAGCCTTTGGTGGGCGGGGCTAACAACTGCTCATGAAAAAGATTTGAGCACTAAAACTAGAGCATCTTACAGAATAAGGGACACAGCGCTGGAAACAGCAGGTCTGTCACTAGCTTGTGCTGTCCTCAGCCAAGAGGGCATAATCTATGTGACAGGTGACAGGTTCCTTTTAAAATCTGGTGGAAAATGTAACATGTTATATATTCTGCAGGATTCCACCTTCTTGCCGTTGGATTCCTATACATTCAATTGTACAGGGTCAATGGCAAATACAAAAGCTGACTGCGGCTTTTGCGCAAATCTGCGGCAAAAACCGCGGCCCTGCCCTGGTCCAGCAATGTCTAATTGCCGCAGGATTTTGGACGTCATTTTGACATTTGCTATGTAGACCCAGTCTTAAGTTCCTGTGGTTGTAAAGGTGTCCTTCTATTCCATTTGTTCTGTTCTTGACCCAGCCTATTTTCAGACCTCACCTTCCTGCAGCTTGTCCTATTACCTTGACCCTTCTATAATATTAAGTGAGCTTGGACTGCTCTGATATCTACAGTCATGGCCAAAAGTTTTGAGAATGACACAAATATTATATTTTCACATGATCTGTTGCCCTCTGGTTTTTATGTGTGTTTGTCAGATGTTTTTTATCACATACAGAAATACAAGTGCAATCATATTATGATTAGAGATGGGCGAATTTCTAAAAAATTCAATTCGGTCACTTCGCCGAATTTTCCGACAAAATTCCTTTCGGTCCGAATTACTTCGACACGAATCGCGTAAAAAACAGCTATTTCCAGGCTGCACAAGCCTGCAGGTGCTGTAGAACGTTTTTGCCATGCTTAAATATGCAGAGGGAGCTTGGTTTGGTCTTCAAAAATGTTGTGCTTTAGTATGCCCGCACATGACTGCCGCCGCTTAAATCGCTTCACTATAAAATTCCCGGGCACTTTAAAAGGGCAAAATGACCAAAAAACTCAGGCAGAATGTAGCCTGATAAAGTCATGACAGCGAAAGCTGGAAAAAAACAAGCTGAGAGCTCAGGGGGCAACATTTTGTGACAGAGTGTGGAGGTGACGGCGGCAGCCACAGCAGCATGAGGTCAGAGAGTGGCACAATGACTATTCTGGAGGTGGCAAAACAGTAGCAGGCCACAGAGTGGCACAATAACACAGTGTGGAGGTCACGGTAGCAGCAGCATGAGGTCAGGCAGTGGCACAATGACATTCTGGAGGTGGCAAAACAGTAGCAGGCCACAGAGTGGCACAATGACAGTGTGGAGGTCACGGTAGCAGCAGCATGAGGTCAGGCAGTGGCACAATCTCATTCTGGAGGTGGCAAAAGCTGGAGTAGGCCACAGAGTGGCACGATGACAGAGAGTGGAGGGCATGGCAGCAGCAGCATGAGGTCAGACAGTGGCACAATGACACAATGTGGAGGTCACGGCAGCAGCCACAGCAGCAGCATGAGGTCAGACAGTGGCACAATGACATTCTGGAGGTGGCAAAACAGGTGAAGGCCACAGAGTGGCACAATGACAGAGAGTGGAGGGCACGGCAGCAGCAGCATGAGGTCAGACAGTGGCACAATGACACAGTGTGGAGGTCACGGCAGCAGCCACAGCAGCAGCATGAGGTCAGACAGTGTCACAATGACAGAGTGTGGAGGTGGGTGGCAATACCAGTCCCTGGTAAAGATGGTTGGTGGCAGGTGGAGAAACTGACAATGACATTCTGGAGGTGGCAAAACAGTAGCAGGCCACAGAGTGGCACAATGACACAGTGTGGAGGTCACGGTAGCAGCAGCATGAGGTTAGGCAGTGGCACAATCTCATTCTGGAGGTGGCAAAAACAGGTGAAGGCCACAGAGTGGCACAAAGACAGAGAGTGGAGGGCACGACAGCAGCAGCATGAGGTCAGACAGTGGCACAATGACATTCTGGAGGTGGCAAAACAGGAGGAGGCCACAGAGTGGCACAATGACTGAGAGTGGAGGTCACGGCGGCAGCAGCATGAGGTCAGGCAGTGGCACAATGACATTCTGGAGGTGGCAAAACAGTAGCAGGCCACAGAGTGGCACAATAACACAGTGTGGAGGTCACGGTAGCAGCAGCATGAGGTCAGGCAGTGGCACAATCACAATCTGGAGGTGGCAAAAACTGGAGTAGGCGACAGAGTGGCACAATAAAAGAGAGTGGAGGGCACGGCAGCAGCAGTATGAGGTCAGACAGTGGCACAATGACACAGTGTGGAGGTCACGGCAGCAGCAACAGCAGCAGAATGAGGTCAGACAGTGGCACAATGACATTCTGGAGGTGGCAAAACAGGTGTAGGCCACAGAGTGGCACAATGACAGAGAGTGGAGGGCACGGCAGCAGCAGCATGAGGTCAGACAGTGGCACCCAAAGACCCCATGTGGAGGTCACGGCAGTTTGCCACAGCAGCAGCATGAGGTCAGACCAGTGGCACAATGACATTCTGGAGGTGGCAAAAAAAGGAGGAGGGCCAAGATGGCACAATGAAATGGAGTGGAGTCACGGCGGCAGCAGCAATGAGGTCAGGCAGTGGCACAATGAAAATTCTGGAGGTTTACAAAACAGTAGCAGGCCACAAATGGCACAATAACAAAAGTGTGGAGGTCACGGGGAGCAGCAGCATGAGGTCAGGCAGTGGCACAATCAACATTCTGGAGGTGGCAAAAACTGGTGTGGCCACAGAGTGGCACAATGACAGAGAGTGGGGGCACGGCCGCAGCAGCATGAGGTCAGACAGTGGCACAATGACACAGTGTGGGGGTCATGGGAGCACCACAGCAGCAGCATGAGTTCAGATAGTGGGACAAAGACATTCTGGGGGTGGCAAAACAGATGTAGCCCCAGAGTGGGACAATGGGCAGAGAGTGGAGGGCACCTGGCAGCAGCAGCATGAGGTCAGACAGTGGCACAATGACACAGTGTGGAGGGCCGGCAGCAGCCACAGCAGCAAACATTGAGGTCAACAGTGGCACAATGACATTCTGGAGGTGGCAAAACAGAGGAGGCCACGAGTGGCACAATGACTGAGAGCGGAGGTCACGGCGGCAGCAGCATGAGGTCAGGCAGTGGCACAATGAAAATCTGGAGGGTGACAAAACAGTAGCAGGCCACAGAGTGGCAAAAATGACACAGTGTGGAGGTCACGGTAGCAGCAGCATGAGGTCAGGCAGTGGCACAATCTCATTCTGGAAGTGGCAAAAACTAGAGTAGGCCACAGAGTGGCACAATGACTGAAAGCAGAGGTCACGGCGGCAGCAGCATGAGGTCAGGCAGTGGCACAATGACATTCGGGGTGGCCCAAAACAGTAGCAGGCCACAGAGTGGCACAATGACACAGTGTGGAAGGCACGTAGCAGCAAACATGAGTCAGGCAGTGGCACAATCACATTCCCCGGAGTGGGAAAAACGGAGTAGCCACAGAGTTGGCACAACAACACAGTGGTGGAGGTCCCCGTAGCAGCAGCATGAGGTCAGCAGTTGGCACAATCACATTCTGGAGGTGGCAAAATAGGAGGAGGCCACAGAGTGGCAACAATGACTGAGAAACGGAGGTCACGGCGGGAGCAGCATGAGGTTTGGCAGTGGCACCATTTACATTCTGAAGGTGGCAAAAACAGTAGCAGGCCACAGAGTGGAACAATAACACAGTGTGGAGGTCACGGTAGCAGCAGCAATGAGGTCAGGCAGTGGCACAATTTTCATTCTGGTGGTTGCAAAAACTGGAGTAGGCCACAGAGTGGCACAATGACAGAGAGTGGAGGCACGGCAGCAGCAGCATGAGGTCCCGAAGTGGCACAATGACACAAATGTGGAGGTCACAAGCAGCAGCCACAGCACAGCTGAGGTCAGACAGTTGGCACAATGACATTCTGGAGGTGGCAAAAAAGGTGTAGGCCACAGAGTGGCACAATGACAGAGAGTGGAGGGCACGGCAGCAGCAGCATGAGGTCAGATAGTGGCACAATGACAGTGTGGAGGTCATTGCAGCAGCCACAGCAGCAGCATGAGGTCAGACAGTGGCACAATGACATTCTGGAGGTGGCAAAACAGGAGGAGGCCACAGAGTGGCACAATGACTGAGAGTGGAGGTCACGGTGGCAGCAGCATGAGGTCAGGTAGTGGCACAATGACATTCTGGAGGTGGCAAAACAGTAGCAGGCATCAGAGTGGTTCAATAACACAGTGTGGAGGTCACGGTAGCAGCAGCATGAGGTCAGGCAGTGGCACAATCACATTCTGGAGGTGGCAAAAACTGGAGTAGGCCACAGAGTGGCACAATGACAGAGATTTGAGGTGACGGCGGCAGGAGCAACAGCATGAGGTCAGAGAGTGGCACAGTGACACAGTGTGGATGTCACAGCACCAGCATGAGGTCATAGAGTGGCACAATGACAGAGTGTTGAGGTGGGTGGCAATACCAGTCCCTGGTAAAGATGGTGGTAGGCAGATGGGGAAACTGTCTGTAGATGTGTGGCATCAGGCAGGTGGCGGCATCAGAATAGTGGCTGAGGCAGGTAGTTTGAACCAGACAATGCTTCTGCTCCAATGTCCTCCTCCTCCTCCATTTCAGTCCCCAGCGGACTCATGTGGCCGCGAGATGTAGTCGCCACATCTCCAGTCCCCTGCCCAGACAGATTTTTCAGCATCTGTTCCAGGGCATGAAGCAGTGGGAAAGACGTATTCATCCCGTAGTCCTGGCGACTGACAAATAACGGGCCTCCCCCGAATGGCCTCAACAAACGGCAGGTGTCACGCATGAGCTGCCACTGGCTGACATCAAAGTTACACAGGGAGTAAATCCTGTCCCCCTGGTCATCAAAAAATCGTTAATGGCTTTTCTCTGTTCATACAATCGGTCCAACATGTGCAGGCGAATTCCAACGGGTGGAAACATTACATATCAGAGTATGTTGGGGGAGGGCCCTTCTGCCGCTGCAACTCGAGAGGGTGTTCCTGGCTTTGTACGAATGGATAAAGTGCATGCACAGTTTCTGGCGATTTTCAGAATCTTCTGGAAAATCTGTGGAAGACTTCAGGAACCTTTTCACAACCAGATTGAACACGTGGGGCAATGCAGGGCGCATGGACCAAACCCTCCTTGGGGCAGTGCAGACACCATGTTACTCCCATTGTCCGTCACCATGGTTCCGATTTGCAGTTGGGCGGAGAAAGCCAACACATCGATTTCTTGCTGCATGAACGCGGAGCAGTTCCTCCCTGTGTGAACTTCGTTCGCCGAGGCAAGCCAGGTGTAGAACTGCGTGATAACGCTGTGCCCTACACATGTGGTATGATGGAGCAGTACTTGTGGAGGCTGAGATGGTGGGGGTGGTGGAGGAGGAGGAGGCAGACATTGGCGCAGGAGCCGCATTTGACAACGTGGAGGAGAAAAGCGGCGTCTCCTATACAAGTTGTTGGTGTGCCGGGCAGGAAGCACTTTTCACATAGTGGGCCGAAAAGGGGACATGTACTGGCCCTGACCGTAGTTACAGCTCCAGACGTCCGCGCTCCCGTGCATCTTGGAACAAACCGATAAGCTCAAGGACTGGCCCACTTTCTATTCTACATATTAGGGAAATTTGCTTGGTACTGCCTTTTTGGAAAAGAAATTACGGCTTGGAAACTCTCCATCTCGGCTCGGCACAAGCCATTAGTTCTCTGAATGGTGCAGAGTCCACCATTTGGAAAGGGAGGGATCATTTACCAACAACTTGGACAGGAGCACGTCAGCAGCTGCACCTTAGGAGGGTTGGATGAAATAGTGTTGTCTCTTTGCAATCGCCTCGCTGAACGACTGCTGGCGCCATGAGTAGCGAGGAGCAGACCCATCGGGGACGGGAGATGATTGCCCAAAGAGAACAGCTCCCTTCTGCAGAGGTGGTGGAGCCTTGACTGCTGTAATGGCATGCGTGCCACTGGCCTGCTGCTGCTGCGCGGCAGGATGGCCCACCATCTGAGCCAAACGTTTCTCCCAGGCCACCGGATGTGACGCTGCATGTGTTGACGCGGGGCCGTGGTGCCAATGTTTAGCTCCCTGGCCACGCTTCACTTTCTGCCCACAGATTCTACATATACCCAAATTCGGCTCCTCCGGTGCCTTAGCAAAGAACTGCCCATCGCCAAATAGCTGATTTTACCGGCCAACGCTTCGCACGAGTGACTACTACCCCCGCTTGCCTCGCTGAGCCCCTGTGCCGCTACTTTCTTGGACCTGCGAAGCGGATTGTCTACCCCGTGGCCGCTTGGCTCCCGACCTCGCACTGCGCTATCCTGCTGACACACGGCCACACAACCCACTTGTGGCTGCCGCCGCTGCCTGGGCGCGCAAGCTGACGCCCTCTTCCCCTGACGATGATGAAGCCCTTGCTTCACCGGCTCCCAAGTGCGGTCGG
This sequence comes from Phyllomedusa bahiana, assembly GCA_025379985.1. Taxonomy (NCBI): domain Eukaryota; kingdom Metazoa; phylum Chordata; class Amphibia; order Anura; family Hylidae; genus Phyllomedusa; species Phyllomedusa bahiana. Next base: position 76,108 of record JAODAL010009926.1, read on the forward strand.
CTACATCATCATCTATTTGTGTTTCATCGTCACTGCTGTCCTCATCACCGGTCTTCTTATGCCGAGGCTGACCCCTCACAACATGACCTCCCATGCCACTCTCCACATGTATACTTTGCCGCCTACTGCAAGAAGCAGGGGATATTGGCCCCATTTCTTCGCTGCCAAGTAGCTGCTGACTGTCCCCCCTCAAATTTTTCATCCTCGCTATATAGTGGCCGCTGAGCCAGACCACATAGTGATCTCTGGCGAGGGAAAATGGATGGACAGAGGGGGTGAGGACAGGTGAGGGCCGCTGACCCGTCCCGGGGGCCCTGCCAACTTAGGGTTGTGTCTGACGTTCCCACCGACTCTTGGCTGGGGTTGTCAATGTTCATCTGGGAGGGAAATGGATGACCTAGTCAACCAATCAAGAACCCTTGGGTTGCTGAACAACACACGGCCGCTAATGAGAGCGGCAGTTGTGGCCTCACCGAGTGACCCCTGCTGCGACGTCCCCTTGCTGTGCTGTGACCTGCGCCTGTTCCAGGAATGTTTGTGCCACTGCCACTCGCAGGTGCAGAGCCTGCCACCTCTCTGTCTGACATACTGTTTGTTCTAAAATTACAGACACTGTTTGATGAAGATATCTGTATATGATAAATATACACCCTTATTTGACTCCAATGAACCCCGTAACAAGCTTTGGGTAACCCTTGGATATAAATTGCGCTCCACAAATGGGCCCGGAAAAATTAACTTGTATTGCCGTTTAAAACTCTGTGTATTTTTTCTGAATGTAAAGGCGTAATTAACCTTCGCTATGAATTATGCTACAGAATTTCTTCCGTGGCGGTGAAAAAGAAAGTTTTTTTTAGTGAGTGCAACTGCAGAAAAATACTTAGTTAACCCTTGGATGTAAAAATTGCGCCAAAGAATTGAGCCACCACAAACTATTACTTTGTAGCGTGTTACAAAAGCCGTGTTTTTAGCTACACAACAAGAGATAAAAAATTGTAATTAACCTTTGCTTGTGAATTAGGCTAACAGGAAAAATGTAATTTTTGGCGGTGAAAATGATGGTTTCTTTGGGGTCACCACAGCTGAAAAACAACGCTTAATTAACCCCTGGATGTAAATTGGCGCCAAAAGAATTGAGCCACCACAAATATTAGCTTTGTAGCGTGGTTTTCAATGCCGTGTTTTTTACGCTACACAACAAGAGATAAAATTATAATTAACCTTTGCTTGTGAATTAGGCTACAGGAAAATTGTATATATTTTGCCGGTGAAAATGACGGTTTCTTGGAGTCACCACAAGCTGAAAAACAACGCTTAATTAACCCCTGGATGTAAATTGCGCCAAAGAATTGAGTAGCCAAAAATGAAGTGGTATTTTGTATTGTAAAAAAACGCTGTTTCTTTAAATGAATACAACAGGAACTGGCTTAGATCCCCCTTGGATATTCAATGTGCTGTGAGCAGATAAGATTTAAATGTATATGCAGCTGCAGTGGACGCACACTGGATTTCAGATCCAATACCCAAAAAAAATCAGAAATAGAACGTTAAGAGAAGCAGTCTCTGAGACAAACTGAGATACCCCACAAAAATCGCTGTATAAAAATCAGTTCTTCAGTAAGAGCTATCAGCCGCAGCAGCACCTTCCCTGATCAGTACAGTGAGAGGAGTGTGAGCTCCCAGCGTCGCGCCCGGACTTATATAGTGCAGTGATGTCACAGAATCCTGCCGGTCTCTGATTGGTTTCGTCTCTGCACATGTCATACAGGCTATGCCCTTCTTCCTCCCAGAGTTCTTTGCCCCATGTAATGCCATGTGCTCGCAGCCATTTTATCAATGAAAAGCACACTTCGTTCACCCGAAGTACCCCAAAGTTCGACTTCGTTCAGAACCGAAGTTTTCCTGAAATTCTAAACGAATTCCACTTCGTTAGAATCAATTCTCCCATCTCTAATTATGATTAACAAAAGCTTTTATTGAGAGTTAGAATGAGCTAATGCAGCAAGTCAATATTTGCAGTGTTGACCCTTCTTCTTCAGGACCTCTGCAATTCTCCCTGGCATGCTCTCAATCAACTTCTGGACCAAATCCTGACTGATAACAGTCCATTCTTGCACAATCAATGCTTGCATTTTTTCACAATTTGTTGGTTTTTGTTTGTCCACCCGTCTCTTGATGATTGACCACAAGTTCTGAATGGGCTTAAGAACAGGGGAGTTTCCAGGCCATGGACCCAAAATCTCTATGTTTTGTTCCCTGAGCCATTTAGTTATCACCTTTGCTTTATGGCAAGGTGCTCCATCATGCTGGAAAAGGCATTGTTGATCACCAAACTGCTCTTGGACGGTTGGAAGAAGTTGCTCTTGGAGGACATTCTGGTACCATTCTTTATTCATGGATGTGTTTTTAGGCAAGACTGTTAGAGAGATGATTCCCTTGGCTGAGAAGCAACCCCACACATGAATCTTTTCTGGATGCTTTACAGTTGGCATGGGACAAGACTGGTGGTATCGCTCAACTTGTCTTCTCCGAACAAGCTTTTTCCAGATGTTCCAAACATTCGGAAGGGGGTTCATCTGAGAAAATGACTTTACCCCAGTCCTCAGCACCATTCCCTGTACCTTTGGCAGAATATCAGCCCTTCCCTGATGTTTTTTTCTGGAGAGAAGGGGCTTCTTTGCTGCCCTCCTTGACACCAGGCCTTGCCCCATGAGTCTCCCCTCACAGTGCTTTGCAGATGCCGGGACACCTCCCCTGCTCCTTTTCCTAGCAAGCTCTGCACTGCTGGTAGCCCGAATCCGAAGCTGAAACCCTTTTAAGAGACGGTCCTGGCGCTTGCTGGTTTTTTTGGGCGCCCTGGAGCCTTTTTGGCAACAATGGAACCTCTCTCCTTGAATTCCTTGTTGATGCGATAGATTGTTGACTGAGGTCCCAATCTTTCTAGCTGCGATACTCTTCCCTGTTAGCCAGTTTTGTGCAGTGCAAGATGACTGCACGTTTTTTCTTTAGAGATAACCAGGGTTAACACAAGAGAAACAATGATCCCAAGCACCAGCCTCATTTTAAAGTGTCCAGTGGTGTGATTCTTACATAATCATGACAGATTGATCTACAGCCCTATCCTCATTAACAAACACACCTGTGTTAATGGAGAAATCACTGAAACGAGGTTAGCTGGTCCTTTTAAGGCAGGCATGCAATGAAGTAGAAAAGTGATTTGGGAGAAAAAGTTCATTTTCTAGGCAACTATTGACTTTGCAATTAATTACTGTTGAGCTGATTGTAACGGACGGGTAGTGGATCCGCTGGACCACCGCAGGCGATGGTGGAAGCCCACGCCAGGGAACGGACTCTAAGTAGATCCCGGTATTCACTAGAGCCCGCCGCAAAGCGGGATGGACTTGCTGCGGCGGGAGTCTACCAGGTAATTTCCACTGGCGGGGCTTGCCTGCGGTGGCGGCCAAGGGTAGACGTAGTACAGATTCGTCAGGCAAGCTCATAGTCGGGGACAAGCAGAAGGTCAGGACAGGCGGCTCTGGATCGTAAACTTGGGGTACGGTACACGGATAGACAAGACTAGGCTAGGAATGCTTTCTCCAGAGGTAAAACACACTAAGGATCCGGCAAGGGCCGGCAGGAAGGGGCCAGACCTAAATAGGAGCAGTGCCCGGCAAAACCCAATTACCGGCGCACTGCCACTTTAAATTTCAAACAGCCGGGCCGCACGCGCCCTATGGGCGGAGACACGCGCCGGGAGACTGGGACTGACTGAGCAGGCCGGGTAGGACAAGAGCGGACCCCGAACCCGACGTGCGGGACGGGGCTCCGCTGGGAGCCGCAGCACGGACGCGCCTGCGACCCGAGACAGAGGTCGCAGGGGCGTCCGTGACACTGATCACTGTTTATAACATTCTGGAGTATATGCAAATTGCCATTATAAAACTTGATGCAGTAGACTTTGTAAAAATTTACATTTGTATCATTCTCAAAACTTTTGGCCATGACTGTACCTTTGTGATTACCCTTTTTGTCTTCTTGTTTGGTACTGTGTTTAGATTTATCTCTGAACATTCTATAAACAAATCATCATTTTATTTATCTGGTTGATAATAATAATGATAATAATAATAATAATATATTCATAATTATGTATCTACAAATCCTTATATCTGTTTACCTCTATCTATCTGTCTATCTATCTATCTATTTGCCATATCTTTGTAGTCATATTTTAAACGCTGAGTATTCTATGCTATAAAAAACTGAGACAGTACAAAACAGACAATACACAGTTTGCCCTCTATCTGTGTGAGCAGATACAGTATCTGCAGGTTCTGAGTAGATCTGATTTGATGAATATGGATTGGTATGACTCCTGGGTGATAAAAAGATACAAAATAAACTGCTTCCTGAGAAGTAGCCCCTGCAGATTTTAGTGACACATTTTATAACAGATGGGCTGAATACATTCATTTTTGTTGTTTGACGGCATCTAATAAAAGTAACAGATACTTTTCTATTTCAAAATGGTTACTCCTTGTCGTCAAGAAGTAATTGATGCTTAACAACTGAAAGCATTTAGCAAATAGAAAATTATTCAAATTGATGATAGTTTCCTAAATGGAGTATTGCAGAATCCTATCTGTATATTGTATCTAATACTCTCACTGTAGACTGGATGAGAAGCAAAGAATGGTCAAGCTGCTATATCCCACTAACGAAATATTCACATTTTAGTTTCTAAATTATTTTCTGTACATTGTAACTGTGTTGGTTATATGAATACAAATACAGGTAAAACCAGTAAAGCAGCATGTTAATGACATTATCTATCTATCTATCTATCTATCTATCTATCTATCTATCTATCTATCTGTAATGCTACAAAGACATTGATTGGAAGGACTGCCATCAGAGAGTGAAAGTTCTTAAGGAAATCACACAAGAAGCTTTCTATAGAGATAAAGTACTGACTAAAAAGCCAAAACAATAACGGCTCTTTGGACAGTCACCAATTACCTTTTACCAGGTAGCAGTTGAATAGGTGAATCCATTTATTTCACTCCGGGAAAGCTTTTATGTCTCAGAGTTACATAGACTTTAGAAACAGGTCTTGTTGTTTGAAGTCTGCAGGAGATTAATGGTCCAGGTCATAGACCTTCCAATCCAAATGTTCCACTATTAGTAATTTATAGCAGTTGACTGGACAAAGACATAGTTTACATATCTGTACAGATTCCTATCATTATACTTCTCTTATTGCTCTGTGCTCAGAATTCATTCACTGCTGATGTCTGATTTAGATATATGTGAATCTTTGTGTTGTGCTTGTTGCGGAGGTGGAAGGGCGCTTGTAACCATATAGTTCACTTCAGGTAAAGATATTTAGCTGGCAGAGAAAAGGGTACACTGGCATTTACTAAAAGTAAATAAAAGAGAAGTGAGAGAATTTGTAGCTGACTATATTTAAGATACAGTAGGCAGTCAATTGAATGGAGGCTATCAATCTGAGCATGTTGGGAATTGTAGTTTTATCAGGTATAAATTAGTGTAGAAGCTACAGTGTTTTACCTTGTACTATTGGAAGATTTTTTTTTTTTAAATATCAACATTTTTAGTTCTTTTAACAAATATCTTAAAGTTATCAGCGTCTTCTTAATTCCCACAGGGAGAATTCTCTTTCCTTCTTGAACGCCTAGACTGTAAGGGTGTCACTTATCTTGTCTATTCCTGCGCATCTATCTGCTATTCCCAAACCTCTGTACATCTAATGATGTCTCCCGGGGGATATAAATCCTGCTGTTACCAACACCCTGCTACAGTATCTTTGTGCTTAGTATCTGCTCCTGGCTACGATCTATTGTATTTTGGGACATCCTTGCTTTGACCCTCTGCTCCAGTTCCTGGCGTCTCTTTTTATGCCTCTCCCTGGTCGTGGCGTCTTGCCTGCTGTCATTAAGCTTTGACTCATGGATCACTTTTTCTGTGCTCTTGTCCTTGTGGTCATCTGATCACAGGCTATGACCCCTGGCTACACATCAACCTCCCCTTTGCCATCCGATTCCTGTAGTGCAAAGATTGGAATACACTGTATCTTAGGGACTTTGGAAGCACCTTGAAATGGCCTTACTGCAAACATTATAATTTTATGAAAAAAAATTTAAGGTTGAATACAAGGTCTCCCTTAGATTTCACCCCAAATTATCTGCATCAGTCTAATTATGGGATGAGGGCCTGGCATGAAATGGCACTCATGACCAGGAAGACAGAAACTGAGCAGTAAGTACTGGAACTAATTAAGTCCTTTATTTCAAGTCAAGGAGAGTGCAGCAGCTTATGCTGTTCTCTAATTTACAGAACAGTCAATCAGTCTCTCTTCTCACCTACATCTGTGTTATCAGCAGCAGGTGAACTGACTTATCCTCCTCCCCTGTGTTATCAGCAGCAGGTGTACTGACTCCTCCTCCTCCCCTGTGTTATCAGTAGCAGGTTAACTGACTCCCCCCCCCTCCCCTGTGTTATCAACAGCAGGTGAACTGACTCCTCCTCCTCCCCTGTGTTATCAGCAGCAGGTGAACTGACTCTTCCCCCTCCCATGTGTTATCAACAGCAGGTGAACAAACTCCTCCCCCTCTCCTGTGTTATAAGTGGCAGGTGAGCAGGCTCCTCCACCTCCCCTGTTTTCAGAAGCCGTTGTACTAACTCCTCCCCTTCCCCTGTGTTATCAGCAGCAGGTGTACTGACTCCTCCTGCCCTGTGTTATCATCAGCAGGTGAACTGACTCCTCCCCTTCCCCTGTTATCACCAGCAGGTGAACAGGCTCCTCCCCCTCCCCTGTGTTATCAGCAGCAGATAAACAGGCTTCTCCCTTGTGCTATCAGCAGCAGGTGGACATGCTCCTACCTCTCCTCTGTGTTATCAGCAGCGGGTGAACAGGCTCCTCCCCTGTGTTATCAGCAGCAGATGTACAGGCTCCTCCCCTGTGTTATCAGCAGCAGATGAACAGGCTTCTCCCACTCCCTTCTCTATCTTGTCAGTTATTGGCAGTTGGGGAATTGGATCAAACCGGATGAAACCAGCTCTGTAGAAATCTGGAGAAACATCTAGAAGGTTATAGCAGTGACTAAAACAAACAATAATCACAACAATTACAAAAAATACACATAAGTTCAAGAACATAACACCGTCCACTGTGACACCTTTTTCCCTCAAGAAAATCTGCCTCCAGATGACGTCTAAACAGGGCAGGTCCTGAGGCATCCTTCATTAGTCTATAGCAACTTATTGAAGCTCATAGACACCCTCATGTGATCCGTGTCCTTTTTGCTGCCCGTCTCCTGATGAGGCTGCAGCAAATGTCCCCAATATCATTTCCTAGCAGAACGTCAGCGGGCATCACCCCCTATCAGGTGCTCTATGGGCACTGCCTCCAGTCAAGATTCACCTGGCAATAGGCACATAACGTTTCTCCCCTCCAGCCAACACGACCTTTGCTGATGGCCCTTGGATTATTCTATCACAGTGCCTCACAAGAGTGATGAAGGCTCCTGAGTCTATGAAGCCTTATGCTGGCCCTCCATTCACCTAAATGGGGATCACATGGTTTTTCCGTTCTTAAAGGGAATGTGTCATCAAAAAATGACTTATTGTTTAGGAATTTTTGGTTGTTTTTTTTTAAATTTTCCATATCACTTTTAATATTTTTTAATAAATCAAAAGTCCTGTAGTTTTCACTTGGGTCACTAGGCCTAATAATCGTCTGACACGTCCTGTTCTGTTTAGAGAGCTTTTCAGTGTCTGCTCATTATCAGTAAAAGCAGGGTCATACTGAAAGGAGACACCATTGTGTACAGATAACACAGAATCCACCAGTCACAAGAGGAGATGTCACAGCTCCCCCTCTCTCATCCCTTCACAGTGAAATGTCTCCTATAGACATCTATGGGACAGAAACTGTCTTAAGAATCCAATGTACATGAAGCTGCTGTAAAGTATCTCTCTGACTGCTGTTAAAGCAGTGCAAGCAAGAATGTCTTCCCCACAATCATATACAGATGGCAGAATAGAGAAATCTACAATCAGGAAATAAAAACGACTGAGAGGAAAAGAATATGGATCAGGGGCGTGATTTAATAAGTAAAAAAAAAAAAAATGGCGACAGATTCCCTTTAAGCATCAGCCCAATGGATCTGCATCACCATAAGCTCAGCTTCTTCCCTGCACTGTAGTCCATGTGTGACTCCACTGGCATACCCTGCTACTGAATCCACCTTGGGACAGCGGCCGAACTCCTCCGGAATGATGGCAGTATTAGGGTGTATCACTGGAGCTTTTGGGGTGGATGGCACAGAGGGTAGTCTCTTAGCTATTGGGAAAATTGCCTGTAAATACCCTAAAGAGCCACATTTTAAGCAATTTTGTGAACCAATATTCATTGTTCTAGGCAACATTTGGGAAGTCTGTGGGGGCCAGGAGGATACATCTAGGTTTTTGTGGTCATTTTCTTTCACTATGGTGGTTTGTGTAGGGTTTGTATAGGAGTTGCAGATAAGCTTTCCACATACATGTCCGCCAGGCAAAAGGCCTCCACCTGAGCTCATGCTTCGTCTTGACCTCAGGCACAATCCTGCGATCCTTGCACCACTCCATAAGGGAAACCACAGAAATCTCTTCTACCTGATGTCTCTGAATACTGCTCAGGACTGTGAGCCCACCGCTGCCACCAAGTCTGTCATGAAATGGTGCTCGTGACAATAAAGACAGATGCTGAGCAGTAAGTACTGGAATCTCTGTAGTCTTTATTTTCAAGGTGGGCACCAGAGCTTATGAGGTCAAGAATTAGAGACCAATTGGTAAAGGTGTGTTCTGATGCTACAAAATGCTTGTTCGTCCATTGTGGAATGATGAGAAACACCATGCCCCGATGAACTAATTACCTTTAACTAATAAACATTAAAGGGGTTTTGCCATGAAGTGAGTTTCATACCTCTTATCTGCTCAGAACAGAATATAAACAAAGCATGCTGAGTCATGAATGGCTGCAGGGGTGAGAGGGAGGGGGTGAGCAGAGAGTGATAAAGCAGGGAGTGTCTGCAATGTTTACTCAAATAATTACATTACAACAAGTGGATTATCTATACAAAAGACAAGGCCTCATACACTGCACTTTCTCCCCAGCCCCTTGCAAGCTCCTTCATGTTCCCTGTCATCAGATAAGAAGTGCAAACACGCAAGCGAGGCCAGATCAGCTCCTGTCAGTGTCCTGGTCGTGTCTAATGTAAAATTTCAGGAAACTAGGGTGGACTGAGCAATGCTGTATCTCTCACAGGCTTCACTTTTAGTAATCACATATATTTAGAAAAGTGATTAAATACCCATTTTGGAGGATCCCATGTTAACATTACATCGGGGCAAAACCCCTTTAACTTCTTAACCACCGCCCTCTGACTATAGACAGCGGGTATGAAAAAAACTTTAGTTTAGTTAAGTGTAGAAAAATAAATTATAAAAATAATAAAATAAAAATAAATATTTCATAAAAAAGTTATTATGCAGACATTAATAAAAAAAAAACAACCTACACATATTTGGTATATACATAATAATCTGTAGAATTCTATTTAGTGTGACATGTGAGTGGTGTAAAAACTTATTAAAAAACAAAAATAAATAAAAAATATTTTAAAAATTCAGCAGGGATTTATTTGTAAACTTAAAATATGCCCCCCAAAACACCACTTCTCCTTCTTAAAACAAGTCCTCATATAACTGCGTCACAAAAAATCAAAAAGTTACAACTGTTGAAATGCAAGGAGGCAAAAACTACAAAATGTTGCTGGTCATGAAGTACTTTTCAGAATATGACGACATAAAAACAAAATTTTTTCTAAACATATTTCTATTGTGTAAAAGTCATAAAACATAAAAATGTATATAAAATGTATATCATTGTAGTTGGACGGACCTGCACAGTAAAGTTATCCTGTCATTAAAATCGTGCGGCAAACGCTGTAAAAATTAAGTCCAAAAAACAATGGCGCAACTGCGTTTATTTCCCCCCAAAATTTACAATACACCCCTCGATGAGATCTATGAGGGGTGTTGAATCCAAAATGATGTGACTTTTGGATGGTTTCACCTGTTCTGATACTTTGGGGGCTTTGCAAATGTGACATGGCACCCAACAAAATCTGTGTTCCAAAAGCCAAATAGAGTAAAGTTTATTTTGATTACACGTCAGATAGTGAGAAAAACATGCATATGTGTCCTTATATATAGTGTATTTAAACTTCTGGTTTCAAATGTAACATTAGAAAGAGCTACTGGAGGCTGGACATCACTTTCTATTTTGAGGACAGGAGCTTCTTTGGGTCATGTACTTTATACACAATGTATTAGGAAAAAATAAATTATAGCCACCCTCAACTGCCAAAAGGAGCGGCTAATAGCCACAGAACATGTATTACTACCTTGTACGGTAGAAAGGAGTTACTAGACCACCAATCACTGCATGCACTTCACTAATACACAGGTTTTACAAATAAAATGTTCATGATAACTGGTTAGATCTTCCAGTCAAACAAATGAGCTGCAGATCAGCAGTGACTGTGACATTGTATGCTGAGTGTGGTTTCAAGATATAGTGTCCCGGGAAAGACCATTGTATATTGAAAATATTGTATCTTGAGGAATCACTGTATTATAAAAACATTAAGGGCGCGTCCCCACGGCACAGGACAAATGTCCGCTGCCCGTTTTTTGTGCCATGCACACAGCCGGCGAGGGACGGCTTTTCATTGACATGAAAACCGGACGGAAGAATGAACATGTACAATGATTTTCGGCCGCAAACCGGTGCCGTGGGGACACTGTAAGAAAATAAAAAGTGAAAATAAACACATAGGAAAATTTTTCATATGTATATTTCAATTTTAATACACAGCCTTGACAAAACACCAAAAAATATGCGCAAATATGGTATCACATTAAGGTGTTTGATTAAATCCTTAAAAAAAATAAAAAGAAGGGAAAATTACTCTTTTCTGTGTTTCTGTCAGGGTACCTATATATAGTATCTTGATTTGATGCAGTGTGCATCATATGGTCTGAAAACTGACAGGCTGACCCCTCACCCCTGTAGCAATACTGGCAGAATTCCTCTCTGGATATGACGCTGAGCATGTGCACGCAACTTCTTGGGTCGACCTTGGAGAGGCCTATTCTGAGAGGAACCTGCTTGTTAAAGCTCTGTATAATCTTGGCCATTGTGCTGCAACTCAGTTTCAGGATGTTGGCAATCTTCCCTAGGCGGTTTTTAGGTAGAGCAACAATTCTTTTTTTCAGATTCTTAGAGAGTTCTTTGCCAAGAGGTGAAAACTGACAATCAATGCGCCCCATAGACTTTAAGTGAAAATCCGTTCAGCGGATTTTATGCCGGACTGTTTTTCACACTGTCGGCGGTCTGAAAAACTTAGAACATGTTCATTCTTCTACTCAGTTTTCGGGCATAACATGAACATGTGAATGTGAAGGTGGACAGCTTGAATCCTACATGGGACTTTAGTTGCCAGTCTGCCTAATTTTCTGAGGCCTTGGCTGCCTATCTATCCACCTGGGACCTTGTTTGCTTACCTACCTAACCACCTGCGGCCTTGTCTGCCTACCTACCCCCCTGCGGCATTTCCTGCTTATGTACCCACCTACCTACATACCCACCAGGGTCCATGCATGCATGCCCACCCACCTGGGGCCTTCCCTGCCTATGTACCCATCAAGGGCCTTGTCTGCTCCCCTGTCTACCCACCTTAAGCCTTGCCTACCTACCTTCCTGGAGCCTTGCCTGCCTATATATCCACCCGAAGCCTTGCCTGCCTACCTACACACATGAGGATTTGCCTGTCTACTTACCTACCTAATCACTTGGGGCCTGACCTGCCTACATTCTCACCTGAGGCCTTACCTGGTTACCTGCTCTCCTGGAGCTTTGCCTGCATACCTATTCCCCTTGCCTGCCTATGTACTTATCTGGGGCCTTGCCTGCCTGCCTATGTACCCACCTGAGCCTTGCCTTCCCATGTACCCACCCGGGGCTTTGCCTGCCTACCTACCTACTCACCTGGGCTTTGTATGTCCTCCTACCCACCTAAGGCCCTTTCTACCTACCTACCTTTCTTTGCTTGACTGCCTACATGCCCACCTGGGACCTTGCCTGCCTACCTATCAACCTGGGACTGTTCCTGCCTGCTTACTCCCCTGGGGCCTTAATAACCTATCTACCCACCAGTGGCGTTGCCTGCCTGCGTACCCAACTGGGGCCTTCCTTGCCTACCTACCCAACTGGGACCTTACCTAACTACCTACCTAACCACCTGGGGCCTTACATGCCTACCTACCTAACAACTTGGGGCCTTGCCTGCTTACCTTCCCCCTTGAGGCCTTGCCTGCCTATGTAACCCCCTGAGACCTTGCTTGCCTGCCTATGTACCCAGCTGGGACCTTGCCTGCCTACCTACCTAACCATCTGGGGCCTTATCTGCCTACCTACCTAACCACCTGGGGCCTTACATGCCTACCTATCTAATCACTTTGGGCCTTGCCTGCTTACCTACCCCCTTGAGGCCTTGCCTGCCTATGTAACCACCTGGGACCTTGCTTGCCCACCTATGTACCCAGCTGGGACCTTGCCTGCCTACCTACCTAACCACCTGGGGCCTTATCTGCCTACCTACCTAACCACCTGGGGCCTTACATGCCTACCTATCTAATCACTTTGGGCCTTGCCTGCTTACGTACCCCCTTGAGGCCTTGCCTGCCTATGTAACCACCAGGGACCTTGCTTGCCCGCCTACGTACCCACCTAGAGCCCAGTGTTGGTAATGATGGTGTCTTTTAGACAAATCTCTATTACCACTGCTGGGGCTTCGTATTAGCCGGTGGTGTTTTCACTATTACTCTAGTACTCAATGCTCCAGGGGCACTGGGAAGAATCAGGTTACCATCTGAAGCAGACCATCTAATGTGATTCTGGGGCAGTTCCGAACTGGTATCTTTAGGTGGGAATGGACCAGTATCCTTGGACCTTACTATCCTGATGTTACTGGCAGTTTTACGTTGTCTGGTTCTGAAATATGGTTATGAAAAAAATCAATAATTAATTAAAAGAAAACTGCAACTTGGGGCTCCCCTCTTTTTCCTAGCAACAGCCTGATACTCTCAGAATAGGGAAGTTCATGTATACTAGTCCATTCCCATCCTGCCCTTACCTGCCCCAAAATCAGACCATCACATTAGATGGTCTTCTTCAGAGGGTACCCTGATTCTTCCCAGTACCCCTGATGTGTTGGGTACTGGGTTAATTGCAAAAGAGGGTTTGTGTCAGCCTTGGGGTGACAACAAAAATTTACTGCTGGCTGACATTAAGCCCTAGCGCTAGTAATGGTGAGGTGTGTGTGAGACACCTTTATTACTAACAATGGAATAAAGTGATAATAAAACACAAAAAAACTTTATTTAAATAAACATTGCTCAACAACATCCCTCAATAATTTTATTAAAGAAATGTATCAAATGCGGGGCAGATATACTTAGGGCGACATGTATGACACTCGCCACGTCGGGGCGCACCTTTTCGCCAGTTTTCCGGCGAAATTTGCGCCTGATTTATGTCGGCGCTGGGGCGTGCTCATACATAGCATGTAAAGTCTGTCGCGCCTCGCAAGTGTGTGGGGCGCAGTGCGGGACTTAGGCGTAGTGCGGGACTGCATCGAACATGTATTCCGATTCGAGACATGCTGGAAAACAGCGAGAAATCATTAAAGATGTCCGTGCGGAGTATGAATAAAAAAATCTCATTTATAAAGGCGTCAAACATTCTCTGAAAAAGAGCTCAAACCTACACAAAAAATACATAAATAAAACTCACTTTCCAAAAATCACCAACGGCGCTAAATCGGGAATTTGGATATTGGAAATTGCCAGGAAATACAGTAATTCAAATTCTGTAAGCTATTCTCATTGGTCGGCAGAAACCAGACAATCAGAATAGGAACGACAGTGAACCATTAAAACCTATGGAGAAGAATTGACCAAGCAAATTCAAAGGTGGGACAGTTCAAAATACAGTAAAAAGGCAGAAAAGAGCTAATTGGTTAAGCTAGCGGGGGCTTGGCTAGCTCAGCCAATCAGAATAGGAGCAATAGAGACCCATTAAAACCTATGGAGAACTATTGACCAATCAAATTCAAAGGCGGGACAGTTCAAAATACAGTAAAAATGCAGAAAATAGCTGATTGGTTGAGCTAGCGGGGGCTTGGCTATCCCAGCCAATCATACGGCGAGCTACTTGTCCCATTGTAGTCTATCTATAGATCTGGAAAATGAAATCTCGGCGCTCAGCGCAGTGCGTCATGGAGTATGATTAAAAAAAAATCATTTTTATTAAGTGTAAAATATTCTCTTAAAAAGATCTGAAACCTTCTATAAAAATACATTAATAAAATCACTAACAACGCGTTTGTCGCCGAGACCAGCGCTATATCAGGAATTGGGATATAGAGAATTGCTGGGAAATACAGTTATTCAAATTCTGTAAGCGTTTCTCATTGGTCGGCATAAACCAACCGATCAGAATAGGAGCGACAGTGTCCCATTAAAACCTATGGAGAACTATTGACCAATCAGAATAGGAGCGACAAGGAACCATTATAACCTATGGAGAAGTTCAAACCAATCAACATAAAAGGCGGGACAGTTCAAAAGACCGTAAAAATGCAGAAAAGAGCTGTTTGGTTGAACTAGCGGGGGCTTGGCTATCCAGCCAATCAGAGCGTGAGCTACTTCTCCCATTGTAGTCTATGGAGAGATCGGCGGAATGCAATCTCGGCGCTCTGCGCTGTGCGGCATGGAGTATGAATAAAAAAATAATTTTTATTAAGTGTAAAACATTATCAGATAAAGAGCTGAAACCTTCTCTAAAAATAAATCAGTTTGTCGCCGAGACCGGCGCTACATAAGGAATTGCAATATAGAGAATTGCCGGGAAATACAGTAATTCAAATTGTTAAAGCTCTTCTCATTGGTCGCCATAAACCAGCCAATCAGAATAGGAGCGACAGTGGCCCATTCTAACCTATGGAGGAGTATTGACCAATCAGAATAGGAGCGACAGGGACCCATTATAACCTATGGAGAAATATTGACCAATCATATTCAAAGGCGGGACAGTTCAAAATACAGTCAAAATGCAGAAACGAGCTGATTGGTTGAGCTAGCGGGGGCTTGGCTATCCCGGCCAATCAGAGCGCGAGCTACTTTCTCATAGAGTTCTATGGGAAAAGAAATGCAGAGCAAGCTCTGTTTGTGATTGGCTAAGTTAAAAGAGGCGCGGTTATGTGGACCAATGGGAGAGTGAGCGGCGCTCTTATGGGTTTTCTAATGCAATCTGGAATAAAACTGTACATTGCCGATATCAAATGATAAGACTACAGAAGTTGTACTGATCTGTATATAAAATGAACAATAATATAGGGGAAAAGAAAAACATATTAATTCAATAAAATCATGTTTCTTTCTTTATTTTCGTTAGCCAATGATCAATAGTATGGGTGTAACAAAAATAAAGAAATAAACATGATTTTGATTTTGATTGGTCAAAACTTCTCCATAGGTTAGAATGGGTCCCTGTCGCTCCTATTCTGATTGGCCGAGATAGCCAAGCCCCCGATATCTTAACCAATCAGCTCTTTTCTGCGTTTTTACTGTATTTTGAACTGTCCCACCTTTGAATTTGATTGGCCAATACTTCTCACTAGGTTTTAATGGTTCACTGTCGCTCCTATTCTGATTGGCCGGTTTATGCCGACCAATGAGAAGCGCTTTCAGAATTTGAATTACTGTATTTCCCGGCAATTTCCAAGATCCTAATTCTTGATGTAGCGCCGTTCTAGTTATTTGGAAAGTGATTTTATTTATGTATTTTTTATTTTTGAAGGTTTGAGCTCTTTTTCTGATAATGTTTAACGCCTTTATAAACGCGATTTTTTGGGAATCATACTCCATGCCGCACGGAGCTGAGAGCCGAGATTTCTTTTGCGATCTTCTATGCTTCCTCTCATGTTCCGTTCTCGCTTCACTTCGCCTCCGCCGGAGCATTTATACCATTATCAACTAGGTCTGACTGTCGGAGCTGCCGAGCGCTGCAATGCGCCGCACTTTGCCTACTCGCGATCGTACATGCCTCGGCGTTTTCGAGCGTGCCGCGTCCCGCCCCGGAACGCCTACACCGCGCCCACACCGCGCCCATTGCCCGCCCCTTCATGCGGGGCGCAGCTGAAAGTGGCGAACGCTGCGCCTAACACCGCATCTATGTGTCCGACAGCGGATTCGGGCTGGGGAGGCGCAGGTTACGCCAAAAACAGGCGAAAAGCCCGTTCATACATGCCGCCCTTAGAGTCTGATGTAATCCAAAGAGGAGATGTGATAGAAATTGGAAACAATACAAAAAAACATAACAATGCTAAAACTCATCCGATGCAACTGTTAAAGATCTTGGTTGTTGCTGATCTTCTGTAAGAGACAGGGTTTAGGTCATACAATATGATTTTGGGGTGTACAGGCCACCGCTAGAGCACAAACTCCAGGAGGCTGTTCTTCTGTCCTCCCCACTAGGATATTGTGTTTGCAAACTATTGTCCATATCACCTCTCCTTTCCCTATTCTCTCACTTCGTTATGCAGCCTAGTGCCAACACAAAATACAACCCCCACATATCACCCCATAAGCCTCCACTACTGCTTATCAACCCAAGGGGAGTTTGCACAGAGGTAGTGAAGGAAGAGATATGAAAGTGGTGGAAAAATTAGGATATTTGTGTGGCAAATTCTGCAAGGATGAGTCGCGGTTGGGAGAAGCTGTCATGGTGGTCTGGGCCAGATGGAGAAGAAAAGGGAAAGAGAATTACTTATCAGAGAAGACGTCTAATGTGAGTCACTGGGTGCCAGTGGTTATTTTTCTTCTGTGTTGGATCGGTGCTGTAGTTATGGTCATTTGGTGGTGACCCAAACTGGTGTCTGACCATTTTGTGGTCTCTCTATGGCGGTATTGTAGGTTGTAGTGATGCTTGCATAGTAGAAGTGTACACTTGTCCCTGCTCTTGTGAGTAATTAAGAGTTTCTCTGCACCACTTTCACTTTCTTATTTGCCCAACTGAATATTTAAAGGTGGAAATTATATGTGGGATAGTGGGTGGGAATTGTATGTGGGCTTATGGTGGCCCCGGATGAAAAAGTTGTTGCCCCGGATCTTTTAGTACAAGCTTGAACTGGCCCTCCTGGAAGTTGGTAAAACCCTTGGCGGGTTCCACAATCCGCTGCTACTTTTCAACTGTATGTGTGTCCTCAGGATGCATAAACAGTTGAAGCTACAGCGGAAGAGAGAACCATCGGTTTCCTGTTCCACTGATTACTCCTGTAGCTCTCTGGGGGGTGGGGGGGTTTATAAATCTTTTTAACTAACAGGATCCTAAAGGTAGACCTATATATTTGCATAAATAATTGGGGACCTGTATACCTACGTACTTGGGGCCTTAATAACTACCTAACAGCGGACCTATATATTTACTTACCAAATGGGGGCCTATATACCTACATACCTGTTGTTGGCCTATAGACCTAACTAATGGGAAGGCTATATACTTGCAAGGAGCCTTTATACCTACCTAATGGAGGGCTATAAACCTACCTACCTGCAGGGATTGAGGCGGGCTCCGGTGAAGACCAGGGAGCCCCTTAGACTCCACTCCTCAGCGTAGGTTACACCAATCCTATGCAGTGACCTTCGGATACTCTGTCTTCAGTGCCCATTGTTACAGTTAAACACTATGTGTCACCATGGCATCTAAGGCGTTAAACAGCGCGGGATGGAGCAAGCTCCATCCTGCGTTGTAACCGGCGGTTGTTAGCTGCGTACCGCTCAGCTGTGTACCGCTCAGTGGCGTTAAGGGGTTAAGTAGTCCAGTAGGCGGTCTTATCAGTGATTGTCAACCTTCTATGTATGAGTGTACATACAGAAAGAACTGTCAATTACGGATAAGGCCACCTACTGAATTCAACACAGAATAAGCACAAATATAAATGACTATATTACAAATTTAACTAAATAATTTTTCACAATACTATATATCTTTCTGCTCAGCTCCCCCTACTATAAAACATGCTGCTGGCAGATCAGATAGTATATTCAATATTGCAGGTCAGGATCATGGCTAGGGTCAGGTTTAGAGCTAGACTTAGAGTTAGGGTCTGAGTTGAAAATTTGGGTTTAGGATTTACTCAAGCTGAATTTTTTCACATTGGTTGAACCGGTGTTGAACTGAACAGAGACTGATTTGAGCAGCACTAGTCTACATGGTACTGCATTCTAGCGTTGCTTCTGGTGCATCACATTTTTGGCAATGATTGTTCTAGTACATTCCAATAGTGAGATATTACATAGGAAAAAGAAGTTTAAAAGTTATTGGGTGAGTTCATCTATAACTAAGGCCGATTCAAGGAGATAAAGAGAAGTCATTTATTTCACTTTATCTTCTAAGCAACTAAGTGAGGAAAAGAAGACCCTCATTCATTCCACATCAAATCTGAATATCATAAACACACCTGCCTTTTAACAAACCTGCCACTTGATATCAGTTTTGTAAACATCAGGAGAAAGTAAAAGGTATCACATTTCTCATGCATGTGTAAAGTGATACTGAAAACATGAGCAAGTGGTTCTGATTTTTTTATTACATTGATAGGTGGTAAAACAGAGCATTTTGTAAAACTTCGTAAGAGACTGGAACTAAGTGTTGTAAACACTGGAATGCCAATAATTTGCATGGTGTTCAACTGTGACAATGGGCACTGAGGACAGACGGAGGATCCGAAGGTCACTGCATAGGGTTGGTGTAACCAATGCTAAGGAATGGAGACTAAGGGTCTCCCTGGTCTTCACCGGAGCCTGCCTCAAGGCTGGATGGACTTTGCTGTGTGGAACCCTCAGGTCGCTGAACCCAACATAGATCCTAGCAATGACAGCCAATGCCCCCGGAACATAGTACAAGAGGAAGAGACTGAAACATAGTCTGGGCATGAGCAGCAAGGTTAGGGCAGACAGCGTACAGGCATCAGGTAGAGGCAGGCGGCCAGGACAGGTGGCAGACAAGGCAGGATTAGAAACGTAGCAGGAGGTTGGTAATAGGAGATCAAATAAAAGATAATAGAAGAAATGACTGACTCGCACAGGACGAGCAACAATAACTGGGTAAAGACTGCTGAAGGAAGAATACTTATAAAGGCCAGGGTCCCAGGTATTTGGCTGGGGAAATTTAGAATTGTGCACAAAGGGAACACTGCGAGCGCCCCTAGAGGCCAGACAAGAAATGTGCAGGCAGAGCCGTAAAGGAGAGTGCTGGACAGGACCGGGAGATAGCTGCACAATGGAGCAGGAAAGCCGTGGTAGAGTTTGAGCGCGAGTGCGGACCCGCCATAGAAAGAGGAGAATGAGCATGAACGCAGAACAGGTATCGGACCCTGTCTTCCATTCATCCCCTTGTCAGATGCAGATAAGATTGTAGGCATAGGAGAGACAGCTCAGGGGCTCAGATCATTGGCAACTAGTGCAGGATGGATAAAGTTGCCCGCTGAGCCCGAGTCCAAGAAGATGGCAACCTGGACATTGGAGCTGAATGGGAGGATTAAGTTAACCAACATGGTTCTAGGCTCTGGAGTTTCCTGGACATATCAGACAATTCCTCAGCAGGTGTTCCTTGGCACCACAGGAGAGGCACAGGCCTAGGTTTCGCCTGCATTTTTTTTCTCCCCTGACAGATGGGCTCTTTCAACTTGCATGGCTTCTTCCCGTGAAGTGGAGGACATAGGTTGAAGAGGTCGCTGAAAGATAGGTGCCAGATGGGGAACTCTGCGGTGTCAGGAAGTTTCCTCCTGCTGGCAAATCTCTTGTTGTCATTCTGCGAATCGGATGTAAATGCGAGTGGCCCAAATGTTTAGGTCATCCAGGCTGGTGGACAGGTCACAGCCAGCAAGCTCATCTTTGATGTGACCAACACGTTCCTCCTAGAAGTTTTTTACTAGGGCCTCATTGTTCCAACTCAACTAAGATGTCAGGGTTCAAAACTATACTGCATACTGTCACACAGTGGAATTGCCCTGACAATGCTGGGGAAGCAACAATGCAGCTAAGGAGGTGCAACATGGTTCTTCAAATAGCTTGTGAAAAGCAACCAGAAAGTCTGTTACGCTGGGTGTCAGATAATCCCAAACTGGTGGGCCCGGGCCTCAAAATGTATTGTGCACTGGTTCAGAAATCCTCTACAACCTTTGGGATCTCCACTGTAGCACGGATGTAGCAGCAAGTGCAGAGATGAGCTACTTGGCATTGCTGGGACTGGGACAGGAAACGGAACAGACTGGTGCAGAAGGCGGGTGAGAGGGGGCTTCTAGGAGTCAAGCCGCTAAGTTTTGCAAAATCTGAAACAGCTGCTCTTGATGGGCGTCCTGGCGCATTATTTCATTGAGGCTCTCTGTGTAAGGTAATGGTAAGTCGGTAGAATCCATGGCCCAGTTATACTGTCACGATGGGCACTGAGGACAGATGGAGGATACGCAGAGCCAGCAGCAGGAGGAAGAGTGCACAGAGAAGAACACCGGACAGGAGAAGAGGGGTGAGCAGTGGAGCAGGGCAGCCGAGGCTGGAGGTGGGCGAGAGTGCAGACTGGGACCCGGTTCGTGGTGCGGCCCACCGTAAGAAGGATAAAAAAGAGCGTGCGCTGTTACATTTACAATTGTAACACTTTAATAAACAGAATTTATTATGAATAGAATTTAATATCCAGCAGGCCACTTTTCCTTAAATAGTTACTTAAATGGGTTTTCTGGACATGCTGTTTCACAGATTCACAGACAGCTTGAGACTCACACTTTCTGCTACGGCTGTCGGCCAGTCTATAGCAGGAATTGACATATCAGCACTGCTATTCCTAGCTATTCCTGTTACATTGAAATGACTGCAAGAGATGGAAAATCCTTAGTTCAAAAGACTATAGAGCTCTAAGGTATGAAAACGTGACCTTATATTAAACAAACAAAGCTCCATTCCTAGAGATTACACACAGTAGGGCGTGACATCACCATGGGCAGACAGCTCAGCTAATCAGATAATAGAGAGGTAGAGAGATTGTCAGTAACCAAGAGAAACTTGTGTGCACTCAGAAGAAATAAAATCTCTCTTATCTCTTTAACAGAGCAAAAAGTAATGCACTAGGTAATAGTCTTCATTTACTTTTCCCTACATGTTGAAAGCTAATCATTGTATTGAGAAAACCCCTGTAAGATAGTTTTCAAATCCTATATGTTTATAGCTAAAGGGGGTTTTAACATTTGGCTATTTCACATAGCCTGCTCTTCACAGTCATCTTCAGGCTCCCACTTCCTGTTCAGGCTGTTTGCAGTTCTACAGCAGTGACTGACATTTCAGCTTTGAGATTCTTAGCCTGTTAGGATACGTCTACACGTCAATGTCTAAGTATTTTATGTGGTTTTGATTTTTTTCTGGTGGATTAACAGTCAGAAAATGAGTCTCATTAATTTATATGGGGTTTTAGATGCAGGTTCGACATAGAAATGTTTTGGACATTTTTTTTGTTGTGAAGTGCGGCAGAAGATTAAACATGTTCCAATTTGTTTAAAATAAAACGTTGGTTTTGAAATACGACCTCAGAAAATCTGAATTGTGTGGACTACAAGTCAAGTTTCTATGAGAATGGCTTTACAGGTGTTTTTTGACAATGTTTAACCCCTAACCAATAATTGGCGTATCCATATGTCAAGGACGGGTAGAGGTTCCCGCAAATTGACGTATGGGTATGTCATGGAGATCTTGCGAGCTCGCAAACGGAGCTCGGAAGATTGCGACATGGGACCAGTGATATATTACTGCTGGCATCATGCCACATCACCTGCTGGAGTGAGCTCAGGCCGTGGCTAATTAATCCTTTGCTATCACGATCTATCATGATCGTGATAATGAAGTTGCAGGCAGGAGGACTGAGCTCTTACTGTGCCGCTCTGCACAGCTACTGGCCCCCTACTGATGCATTGTGGGCATGGTGATTTACAGTCACCATGAAGACCTCCTATTGTACGAGTGATTTGAAGATCACTCATACAAATTCCCTATTGGAAAAAGTGAAAAAAATGTGAATAAGTAAAAACATTTTTTTTAAAAAGTAAAACACAAACACGAAAAATAAAATAAAAACATGTACACCACCCTTTTCCCCTTTACAAATGTAAATAGCCCCCAAAAAGCTAAAAAATGAATAAAGCGCATATATTTGGTATTGCTGTGTGCATTATAACCTGCCCTATAAATATGTCACATTAATGAACCCACGCCTTAAAAGAAAAACAGTCACAGAATTGCGATTTTTGTTCATCCCGCAGCACATGAAATGGAATAAAAAGCAATCAAAAACTCATAAAAACACCAGAGTGGTGCCAATTAAAACAAAAGTTCATCCCACAAAAAAAAGACCCTTACACATCTCTGTATATGAAAAATTAAAACAGTTATGGCGATGCATAAATATTGTTTTACACAATAAAAACACTTTTTTTTTTTTTTAAAGTGCTTTCACATAAGAAAAAAACCTCTTTAAATTGGGTATCACCATAATCATCTTGAACTAGGGAGTAAAACTAACTTGTCATGGATACTGTATGGTAAACGCTGTTAAAAATAAAAAACACTACAAGGATTGCAGTATTTTCCTCACCCTGCCTTCCAAAAAAACGGATTTAAAAGCGTTCAAAAAGCCTTATCCTCCAAAAAATGATACCAATAAAAATATTGAATCATCCTGCAAAAAACAAGCTTCGTACACAGAAAAAAAAAAAAGTTATGACTCTCAGACTATGGCAATGCAAAAACGTGTTTTCCTTTTGGAATTAAAGTGTTTTTAGTGTGTAAAAGCAGTAAAACATAAAAAAAAAATCCAAATTGGGTATCACTGTAATCGTATCGACCTGCTGAGTAAAGCCAGCATGTCATTTATACTGCACAGTGACAGCTGTAGAAAATAAAAAAACACTGCCAGGATTGCTGTATTATGTTCAAAATGCCTCACAAAAACCTTAATTAAAAGTGATCAAAGCGTCATATGAACCCCATAAAGGTATCAATAAAAACATCAGCTCATCCCACAAAAAAAGATCATAATCAGCTCCATAAACAGAAAAATAAAAAAAGTTATGGCTGTCAGTTTAAAAAGTTTTAGCGAAAGTGGTGAAAAATGGCGCCTAAATAAAATTATAATGAAAATGATACCCCAAAGTTCTGTAGATGCTCCTCCTATTCTGAGGCTTGTTGTTGAGCCAAATATTGCACTAGGGCCATATATGGGATATCTCTAAAAATAGCAGAATATGGGGAATTTATGTTGCGTTTCATTTACCTGGTCACATCAATTGTGTTCCAATGAATAATGGATAAAAATTGAAAATCTACAAACTTCCTAAATGCTTTTTTTAAATACTTTAAAGGGTCTAGTTTATTATTGCTGTACTCGCACTACGCTCACGCTTCGCTCCACTGAGCTCTCGGCGTGTGCAAGGATCAATACAACTCCGGTGCTTCCAAGTGAGCAGGCTTTATTATAAATACCAAGCAGCGGTACAGAACATGCAAAAGGCTGTATCAGCCAACGTGTTTCGGGCAACCTATGCCCTTGTTCACGGCTTAACTAAACAGTGCTACCATCCCCATTTAAAAACACACAGCCAATGAACTCACCAATGACTTGTGACGTAAATGTTAACTCCTTACCAATGGTGAGATCTAAAGGTCAGCACAGCGGGCTTATGGGTTAGTATTGCTAATAAATAAACAGCAGGTCATTTCTAAAATTTAACCCTGCAGGTACCCTACTATTCAGATTCAATATCCAATAAGCCTCTCGTTGTCTGACCTTTTTCATCCAGTTACCTCCCCTGTATGGTTTATCTATTTTCTCTATAGCATAAAATCTAAAACTAGATATATCACTTTGGTGACATTCAATAAAATGTCTCGCAGCGCCTGACATTTGACCGGCTTGATGTTTAATACTGTAAATGTGTTCACCAATCCTTGTTTTTAGTTTCCGTATTGTACTGCCCACATATATCTTTTTGCAATAAATGCATTCTATGATATAAACGACATAGTTTCTAGTTTCTTAGTTGGGGTTATTTATGGGGGTATCTAACATACAAGCCACTCAAAGCCACATCAGACCTGGACTGGTCCCTAAAAAAAACTATTTAGCTAATTTTCTTGAAAATGTGAAAAATGGCTACTGAGGGTGAAATGTATGAAAGGGTTTTCACCCTTTTTCTGCCGTACAATGCACTTAACTGAGCCGGCTACTGTCTAATGCACCTAACACATACGTTAGGCGCATTTTCGGAAGACTCGACACTTTTGAATGCGCCTAACATGAAGGAGTGTTCTGAGGGTGTTCTGGGGGCATTATGGAGCTGTGTCACACCACAATCGTAAGATTAGACACATATATGAACTAGGCACGTTATTGCTCTGACAGGCAGACCTATTTCAATGGGACTATTTTGCACTATTTCAATGTGGTCTGTCTGAGCCTGAGGAGTCGCAGTGGAGCTAGATTTGCTGTAAGGGGCAAAAATGTCCAATATTTCTCAACTTACACCAGTACATTAATAAAAAGTAATTTCTAATGATTATTAAACTATATAAAATTAAATTATTTAAATTGAATAAAAAATATTATCATATAAAATTAATATAAAAATATTTAATATCCCCAAAATATAAAAATATCTTCTATAAAATGCATTTAAATTTAAAAGAATCTAAAACTAATCTTACATTAAATAACCCACTGATGATGTTGTTCAGATTTTTAAAATATTAATTTTGACTGCATTAAATTTGAAATGTATTTTTCCTGCTCTCGCCCTTTAGTCTACATACAGCAAGAGCCAGCACAGCACAGGTACTGCTGGGACCTGTGGTCCTCCAAGCACGATCAGTACCATAGGTTCTATTCACTGACATGCTATTCTAATGACTTCTTTTATTTCCATCCTATTTATAACCTAAATACATGTTAGGCGCATTACTTATGTGCCTAAGTTCCATAATGCGCCTAACAAATAGACGAGGCGCATTGAACTTTACACACCGTTTATGAATGCACAAAAAACACTTTCATACATCAACCGCATTATACACTGAAAATGAGACTCGACTATTCACTTCAACGTGCCTGTGTTCATAGATGTCACCCTAATGTCGTAAAAAAAAAAAAGACATTTAAAAAATAGTGCTGACCTACAGTAGACATATGGTGGATACTAGTTATAAACAATTTTGAGTGGAATAACTATTTGTCTTACACGCAGAAAGTTTTGAACTTTGAAAATGGACCAAAATTTCTTACTAACTTAAAGCACAATTTGTCACAAGAAAACAATCTCTGAATAACATGGATAGGTAAGAGTGTCAAAAGGTTATTCTCACATAAAGTGACACGTCAGATTTTAAAAACGGGGCTCTGTCAGGAAGGCTAAAACTGTCTCCGGCGGTAAGACTTTAAAATCTGAATCTGCATAGATTTCCAACTGGAAATACTTGTCTTGTGGACAGATCTTAAGAGGGACATGGTTGATAGAGGGCCAGCAGGGAGAAGGACTACAAAGTTCTAAAGAGATATTTATCAGTTAGAAAAGTAAGTAAGCTTCTATGTTGCTGATAAGACACAGCAGTGAGAGACGTCACCATCCCGACCAGGTCTGCTAGATCAGAGAGAGCTGCCCAGCAGCCTTGGAAACCTTTTGTAAATAAGCAGGAGTTAAGAACTGATCTAACTCTGAAAGAACGCAAAGTCAGAACAGCAATATATTTTGTAATAATCTTTGTTTACCTATGGATAATCAAAATAATGGGAATACCACTTCAAGCTTGATAAAATTGAATATGACTGCCATTAAGGTTAGTTCATACAACAAATTTTAAAGTAGAATTTGATGGTTTCCATGTTAGTATCCATCGTAAAAATCAAGTCCTATTTTTATAATAATTTTAATGGGCAATCTGCACGATTGTTCACACTGTGAACTACAGTACACCATGGATCTTCTATACCACAGATTTCAAATCCATGGTGCGGAAAAGAAAGAACGGACATGTCCATTCTTTAGATAGGGTTCAACTTAGAATTCACTTTGGCGAGGTGTGATGCGGATAAACCCCATTGAAACTGGGTTATACCAATTACTAACCAGAGGCGAAAATTGCAGTGTCTGCAGTTCTAGATCAGCAGTTTGCTGAATGGAAGCTCAGTAGTTCTGTGTGTCTAGCACACAAGAAACAATTCTGTGTCCAGCTTAGGAAATAGGTGACCAAAGGGTTTTCGTTTTCTTCATGCTAGCCTCTAAATTCACACTCCTTTGGTTCTACCTTCCATGGCTTTCAGCCTGAGAAAGGAAGCAAGAGGGATGCACTGAGACTGAGCATGGAGTTGGAAAGATGATAGACAACGCAAAGCAAGGGATCCTTGGGTTTGTAATTGCTTGCCGACTGCCCTATGACTATAAAAGTCCAGGTGGTAGTATTTTATCTCTGCACGGACATTCTAGAGCGTCCAGTCAAAATGTGCAGCTGTACACTAATTGTACCACTGCGTGAGTGGAGACCGACTGTCAGTGTTGGCCAGCTCTCTACTGACAAGGCAGGGACAATTTATTACTGTCCCAATTTATTACTGCCTTCTTAATTGCTGTGTAAACAATGCTACATACACAAACAGGTAAGAACCTTCATATTCCCGCTGCTGGCGGGGCTCGATAGTTACAGATGCTGCTGGGTTTAAACAGGTCCAGATCAGCTCTGCAGTAAGTACAGGAGGGGGCTGTTTTTCTCAGAATTTCCCCTGAAATGGGTGCTTCTAGATCAGACCCCAGCTACAAGGGAAATCAGAAACCTGTGTAAGAATGCCCCCCTGAGGTCTTTTTTTGAACTTATGGGGGACACAAAATTTAAGATAAAATACTTGTAAAGCACACACACACACAAAATTTAATATTATTTTAAAAACATAAACAAATCACATGCTTTAGTCCCGCCCCAACAACTCTTTATATCACCAATATATAAATATCTGTGATGGCAAAGTGACACAAATACAAAACTTATTTTAGTGCCATTTTTGCTGTTAAAAAATTAAGTAAATTAAAAGTGAGAATTTTTTTTTACTATTTTCCCTCATATTTCAAAAAAAAATAAAAATTAAATCTAACGTAAAAATTACTTAAAAATAAAGTGTCATAGAAAAAAGGCAAAATAAAAAATTAGTTGAATAATCAAATGCAAGAAAGCATTATAGCGTTCAAACCTGCAGGTAATTAGGAAAAGGAAAATGTGCTTGATCAGGAGCGGGTGTAAATGGCCTGGTCAGGAACTTGTTAATGGTATGTTCAGATGGAGGAATATAATATAAATTTTCAGTGGGATACAAATAGATTGACATGAACTTTAAGTCCCGTTATAAGTTGATGGGAATCGGTGTCATATGAACTACTAATTTTTCCACTCACAGATATAAAGTTCAAACTGCCACAGTGACTTCTGGAAGGTTTCACCTGTCCTGGTACTTTGGGGACTTTGAAAATGCGACATGGCACGCACCAGAATCTGTTCCAAAAGCCAAATATTGCTCCCTCCCTTGTATGTCTTGCCATGTGCCCAAACAGCAGTTTACACCCACATATAGGGTGTTGACAAACTTGGAAGAAATTGTGTAACAAAATTTTGAGTGCTTTTTTCCAGGATTCCTCATAAAAAAAAGAAACATTTTCAAATAAACTTGCAGATTGTTGTAAAAAATGAATTTTTTTCATTTTCACTGCCAAACGCTAAAAAAAATAGTGAAATATCTGTGGGGTCGATATACTCGCTACAACCCTGGATATATTCCATAAGGAGTGTAGTTTACAACATGGGGTCTTTTTAGGAGTGTTTATTAAGGTTTAACATCTTAAGGTGTCCCGCAAACCTGGAATGTCCCCTAAATAAAATCGTATTGAAAATGAGACCCCAAAGTTCAGTAGGTGCTATTCTGAGGCTTGTAGTTGAGCCAAATAGTGCACTACGGACAAATATAGGATGTCTCTACAAATGGCAGAATTGGAGGGATCAATGTTCAGTTGCATTTCCCTTGTCAAATCTACCGTGTTCCAGTGAATCATGGATACAAATTGAAAGTCTGCAAAAAAAGTTACATTTTGAAAATGATCTCCACTTTGCTTTCATTTCTGTGAAATACCTAATGGGTTAACAAACTTCCTAAACACTGTTGTAAATACTTTAAGAGGTGTAGCTTCTTATATGGAGTCATTTTTGGGAAATTATAGCACACAGTCCCCTCAAAGTTACATCAGAACTGGACTGGTTCCTAAAAAGATCTATATTGCAAATTTTCTTGAAAAAGGGAAAAATGACTACTGGATTTCTAAGCCCCTTAATGTCTTAAAAAATAAAAAGGCATTTAAAAACTAATGCCAAACTACAGTGGACATATGGTAGAAGCTAGTTATAAACTGTTTTGAGTGGAATAAGTTTCTTACACGCAGAAACTTTGAAAATGGCAATTTTTTTCAAAATTTTCATGACATTTTGATATTTTTACAAATAAACAAAGATTGTATGGACCAAAATTTCTTACTAACTTAAAACACAATGTGTCTCAAGAAAACATTATATGAATCACATGGATAGGTATAAGTATCAAAAAGTTATTCTCACATAAATTGTCACATGTCAGATTTAAACAATGGGGCTCTGTCACAAAGGTCAAAACTGGCTGTGGCGGTAAGGGTTAAAAATGCAAGTGCCTGCAGAGAGGTAGAGGAGTTAATGGGCTTGTTTATCCTTTCCAGAGCACCCTGCTCAGAGGGGAATACTTTTCTGGGCCACATGTCATTGTTGACAAGCCTAATGGGAGATGTAATAGCTGGCAAGCTAGATGTCAAATAACTTTCTCAAAAAAAGAATTAGCTAAAAATTGTTTAAACAAATTTAAATACAAGGACAGATATAGATTCAGTTATCTAATTATAGAGATTGTATAGTGATTTTGTATTTGTTACAGAACCTGTGAAGCACAATAAAATTGTAGTTGGAAGAATGCGGCCCTGTATGGTAAGGTGAATCACCTTGGTATTGTTTTTTATAGTGTGGCAAACTTATTACAGAAGTTGACAAACTGACCAATGTCTTCATCAGTAGATTAGAATGTATGAAAGAGGATTCAGCAGCTGTCCTGACCTGCTTGTTTTAGTAATTTTCCAGAAAAAAATATAAAATTTTTTACATCTGTTGTGTCAATTTTCTTTGGAAAAACCCCCTGAAATTTGCAAAAAGAAAAAGGAAAAACTGTGAACGAAACCCTTTCCCTTTTTAAAAAGTGTGTTGTATAATTACCTGGGAAAGGGATCACTGATTGGACAGTGACAGAGACTAGACTATAAGGACACATCCCTGACTGGTAACACCCAGTTATCAATTTATTCTTAATGGTGTGTTCCCACGAAAAAACATCTGCTTCACAGGTCAGCTTTCAGCTAGCTAATCTTGCAGACTTCCTCCCCTTCACTGGGATGTAGTTTTGGGATTTTTTAAGGGAAAAACAGAGGAAAAAGGCCCCAATTAGAGTTGGGAAAAAAAAAAACCCCTTCAAAAGTTAAATTTTTTGACATTTTAAGGGTTTTTTTTTTAGGGGAAAAAGTAATTTAAAGGGCCCTCTAAATGAAAAGCTTCCTTAACACAAGGAACTTTATTTTCTAGAAAAATCCATTAAATGAAATGAAAGCTGCACTCCAACAATATTTAGTGTAAAGTTAATGTATTTTACCCCCTAAAAAGGGCGCAAAGTTTTCAATCCCCTTTTTAGACAAACTCCAAGAAATTTAAGGCTCAGTTTAACAATTTAAAGGGTTGTCCCCCGGGAGGATTTTTTGGTCGGGTTTTTCAGGCATTTTTTGTTGGATTTTAAAGCCACGAAACCCACTGTCAACCCCAAATTTCCCTTTGCCCTTTTTTTTGAAAAACCGCTCAGGGGGCGTGGCCCCGAACCCAAAGGGTGGAGCAGACCAAGGGTGGTGAGCTTCCCCCCTTTCAGCTCCTTTTGCAGCCCCAAATAAACCCCTTTTCAAAACCCTCCTGCAACCCTCTGAGGACAGGGACATCAGACTTGTTTTTCCTGTGAAAACCTGGGCTCTATCTTCAATGGCAAAGGAGCGAAGCAAAATAACAAAATTGGGGAAACCCCCCCCAAATTTCTAAGGTAGTCTTTGTAACAGTTACCCTTTCAGGGCTGCTGCTGGCCCCCACTAAAAAATGCCTACAACTACTGAAAGCACAGCCCTTTCTTTTTTTTAAAATTTTTAAATCTCCCACCTTTGGAAAGAAAACGGTTGTAAAGAGACTTTTTAAGTAAAGCAAATTCAATCAGCAGTGCTGTCCATGTCAGTGTAACCCTGCAGTCCCCACATTCCCCCATTCCCCAAACTTTCCTGTTTGAGCATGCTGAAATATCCCCTCTGACAGCCTCCAATCTCGTCGGGAGATTTATTTAAAACCCCTTTACATGGCCAACCCCTCCCTTTTTTGCGGGGGGGTCCTCCCAATTTGGGGCCCCCTCCCCCCCCCCGGGGGGATTGGTTTCCTCCCGCCCCAGAGGCGCCTTGGGCTTTTTTAAAAATGGTCCCCGGCCCCAAAGGTAGCGCTAGTCCCTTACTCTTGGCCCCGCCGGGGGCCCCTTCTTACAGGCGGGTAAAGGGGCCGCTGGCCCCGTTTAAAACCCCCCCGGAGTCTCCCCTTTTGCGGGGGAGGGGCAGGGGGATCGTTCCTCTCCCCCCTCCTCCCCCCCGTTTGTCCGGCGCCGGTGTGTGCGCCGCCATAAGGTTTTAGCGGCGGAGGGGAAGTGCCCCGCGGGTGCAGGGGGGTGGGCGCCCGGTTTCTCTCAAATTCCCCCCGCGTCGCTAAGGAGATCGGTTTCCCGGGGCGGGCCCTGGGGGCAGGGCCTGGGAGGGAAATGGATTTTTTTATTTTTTTTTTATTAGCTAATGGGGGCTCTGCCTGGGAACCCCTGGGGGGACTACCTGGCAAAAAGGGGGGAACATCTACCCGGGGAACAAAGGGGGCTTCTACCCGGCAACAAGGGGGCAAACTACCTGGCCCAAATCAAGGAAAAGGGGGGAACCCACCTGGAAAAAAATGGGGGGACCTCCCCGGCAACAATGGGGGAAACCTGGCCCAAAATGGGGGCCCCCCCCCCCTAAAACCCGCAACAGAGGGGGCTATTTCCCGGCAAACCCAAAGGGGGGACTTCCTTGGAAAAAATGGGGGAAATACCCGGCAACAGAGGGGGGATACCTGGGAACAAAAGGGGGCACCCACCCGGCCCAACAAAGGGGGGCACCCACCTTTGGTACGAGGGGCATCTAATTTTGGGTACAAAGGGGGGATCTACCTGCCTGTTTAAGGGGGACTACCTGGGTTATGGGGGGGTTAATTCCTGGCTATAAAAGGGGAAACACCTTGTGGGTGTGGCTTTTGAAGGGGGGGGTGGCAAAACCGGAAAGATGGGGTGGCCATGCCCCAAAATTTTTTCCGCGGGGCGCTAAGCGCGCCCCCCGTCTAAAACTCCTGCTTTTTCATTTTTAAAAATTGGGAAAATAGTTTTAAAACCCTTTTCGGCGCCTTTCCCTACAGCTCCC
>JAODAL010009927.1:0-107946 GCA_025379985.1 Phyllomedusa bahiana
TCACAACATTTGCAGGGGATTGGGAATTCCCCAAAACCCTTTTAAATGTTTTGGTACAAAAAAAACCTCAAAATCTAGTTAACTTTTAGGGAAAAATTTTGGAGGGAAAATTTTGGGAATTTAAAAATATTTCTAGGATTTTTTTAAACTTTATACATTTGTGCAGACCCTTTTTGGTGGAAAAAAAGCCCTCCAAACCCCCTTTGACACTTTCCAAACTACAGGTAGAAAGTCGGAAGTATCTTGTGTAAGAGCAATAGACTCAGACTCTTGTAAAACGCCGTGTTTTCCACTTTTTCAAAACTTAAAAGTCAGTCCCCCAATTCCCGCCAGCAAACACTAAGAGGCTGCTCAGTATTCAGCACTTACCTTGTGCTCTGACCTGAAATGTCAAAGACTCTGGCAAGAAAATGTCAAGTCAGTTAAGCAGATGTCACAGCTGGGCACTTTACTGTAAAAAGAAAGGGTCGTTCCCAATTTAAGAACGTCACCTTGTGGAAAACAGAGAGACGGCAAAAATTTTTGTGTCAAAAAAAATTTCTAAAAATTAAAGTGAACCAATAAACCTTGCCCCCCCTTTTAACCCAAACAACAGAATTAACATTCCCCAAAAGCTGCGGGGTTTTCACTAAGTACTAATACACTTAAAAAGGGAACAAGTTTTCCCGTTACTGATCACACCCCCTTCATATTTTATTAAAAACTAAATTTCACCCTCCCTCATTTTTGAAAAAAGGGGGCCAAAAAAGAAAAGAAACAGCTAACCCCGCTAAAATACGGGCCCTAGATGGGGCAAACCCTTTTAAATTTTTTAAAACTCCCCATGTAAAAAAAAAAAAAAGAAAATAACTACCCATAAAACTGATCCCCCAAATACAAAATATATCTACTATAATAAATGCTCCAAAGTACAAGAAATAAACTACTATAAAACTGGGCCTTTCCCATGTAAAGAATAAACTACTAAAATTTTGCCTCTATGTACAGGAATATAACTGCTAAAAACTGCCCTCTAAGTACAAGAATAAAACTACTATAATACTGCCCCTATGTACCAAAAATAAATCTACTATAAAAAACTCCCCCTAAGTACAAGAATATAACTAAATATAATACTGCCCCAAGTACAAAAAAAACCAAAAATAATACTGCCCCTTTTTAACCCAAAATATAAATAAATATAATTTCTGCCCCCCCAAGTACAGGAATATAAAATAATATAATACTGCTCCCAAGGGACAAAAAAAAAAAAAAACAATAATACGTTTTCCCATGAACCCCGAAAATAAAACTATAAATTGCCTCCCATGTACAAAAAAAATTGCTACTATAATACTGCACACTATGAAAAAGAATATAACAAATATAAAAAACGCCCCTATTACAAGAATATAAAACTATTACGCTCCAAATTTCAAAAAAATACCTACTAAATACTGAACCCTAATTTTACAAAGAAATAAATTTCAAAAATACTGCCCCCTATGTACAAGAATATAACTACTAAAAACTGCCCCCAAAGGGACAAGAAAAATAACTTTCTATAAACGCCCCATTAAAAAAAATATAACTACTATAATACGCCCCAAAGTACAAAAATTAAAATCTTTTAATACTGCTCCCCCCATTTACAAGACAAAAAACTACTAAAATTTCTGCTCCAAAGTACAAAAAAAATAACTACAAAAAATACTGCCCCTATTACAAAATATAACTACTAAAAAAACTGCCCCTAAAATAAAAAAAAAAAACTACTATAAAACGGGCCCCTATGTTTCCCAAAAATTTTAAACTACATAAACTGCCCCCTATGGGACAAAAAATATAACACTAAAAAACGCCCCTATGTACAAGAATTAACAAATTTAAAAAGCCCCCCAAAGTAAAAGAATAAACACTATAATACTGCCCCCTATTTAAAAAGGGGGAAAAAAACTACCAATAATACGCCCCCCTGTTACAAGAAAATAAAATACAAAAAAACTGCCCCTATGTACAAGAATAAACCCAAATATAAAACTGCTCTAAGTAAAAGAAAATAACCTACTATAAAACTGTGCAAAAGTACAAGAATATTAAAAACAAAAACGCCCCCAAAGACCCCGAGAAAAAACACTTAAAACGCCCCCTAAGAACAAGGGAAATTCCCCCCAAAAAAACTGCTCCTATGGACAAGAATATAAAGCTTTATAAAATTTTCCTTTCCCCCAAAAAAAACCCCCCCTTAAACCGCCCCCCCAAAAAGAAAAAAAACTAAAAAAAAAAACTGCCCCCAAAGTACCAAAAAATAAAACTACAAAAAAAACTGCCCCCTGTGTACAAGAAATAACTAAATAAACTGCCCCCTATGAACTAAAAATAACTACTATAAAAACTCCCATTTACAAGAAAAAAGAAAATACTATAAAACTTCTGCTAAGTAAAAAGAAAAATAACCCCACTATAAAAACTGCCCCCCCATGAAAAAAGAATAAACTACAAAAAAACTGCCCCCTAAAAGTACAAAGAATATTTAAATACTATAATACTTTCTCCTATTAAAAAATAACCGGGTATAATAAATGCTCCTATGTACAAGAAACCCAAAACTAAATAATGCCCCATGTACAAAATATAACAAAATATAATACTGGGCCCCCTTTTGAACACGAATAAACTACAAAAAACCGCCCCCTTAAGTAAAAAGAAAATAACCAAATAAAAACTGCCCCCTATGTACAAAAAATAACTACTATCCTCCGCCCCCTATTTTTCAAAAAAATAAAAATGCTATAATACGCTTTCCCAAGAAAAAGAAAAAACCACTAAAATACTGCCCCCAAAGTAAAAAGAAAATAACTAAATAAAAACGCCCCCGTCCAAAAATTTAACACCATAATACAGCCCCCTATGTACAAGAATAAAACTACAAAAATCCCGCTTTCCCATGTAAAAAGAATATAACTAAATTTTTAAAACCGCCTCCTAAGAAAAAGAAAATAAATACTAAAAAACCGCCCCCAAAAGTACAAAAAATATAAAAACAAAAAAAACTGCCCTCTTTTAAAAAGAATAAACTACTAAAAATATTCCCCAATGGGACAAGAATAAAAACCCCGCTATAAAACTGCCCTAAAGTAAAAAGAATATTTAAATACATAATTTCTGCCCCCCCCATTTCCCAAAAAATAACTACAAAAATAAATGCCCCCTGGAACCCCAAAAAATTCCCACAAAAAACTGCCCCCAAAATTTCAAGAAAAAAACTAAAAATACTGCTTTCCTATTTTACAAGAATAAAACTACTAAAATACTGCCCCAAAGTACAAAAAAAAACTACTAAAATAAATGCCCCCCTAAGAAAAAGAAAAAACCACAAAAAACTGCCCCCTATGAAAAAGGGAAAAAAAAACAAAAAATTGCCCCAAAGTACAAGAAAAAAACCAACCCCCTAATAAATGCCCCTATGTAAAAAAGAAATAACTACAAAAATACTCCCTATGTACAAGAATAAAACAAATATAATACTGCCCCTATGTCCCAAAATATAACACAAAATACTGCCCCCTATGTACAAGAAAATAACTACTAAATACTGTCCTAAGGACAAGAAAAAAACTACTATAAAAACGCCCCCTATGTAAAAAGAATATAACTACTATAATACTGCTCCAAAGTACAAGAATATAACTCCTAATAACCCGCCCTTTCCCTCCCATGACATATCCTCGCATGTGGGATTGGGAACAAATTTCTAAACCCTAAACCCTAAGAAATCCTTATTACTTATATCTCCAAAGGGCTGTCCCTGTGGGTTGTCCCGTTTGTTCTCGTTGCTTTTTTAGTCTTTGGGCGCCTGGAAAATCATTTACATCTGTTAAAACTTGTCATGTCCCCTCAGCTGCCTTTCGAATGCTTTTGTAACAGTAAAACGGGTTTTACCAGTACTCCTTCCCCAAAACTGAGCTTCCCCTCCCTTACAAATGTAATTCGCATTAACCCCTTTTTCCTTGCCCGGTTGTGCCGTTGCATGTGTTGTGTGTGTCCAGCTCTGTCTGCATGTTGTATCCGTGTTGCTTTATCTGTTACTGTTAGTTATTTAATCTTCATTCATACTTTTATTAAGATGTCTCAATTTTTTCAAATAAAATCCCATCACAGAACTACAGTATCCATCAGGTCACACATGGTACAGTCCTGCTACCTTCAATAAAATAGTGGTATATGAGATGAGAACGACAGCTCTGCTGTTCTCCTACAAGCAATGCCCCCTTTTTAAAAAAAAAACCCCGTCTAACCCTAAATAAATTTATACTATCTATTTTATCTACTATCTATCTATCTATCTTCTATCAAACACCCCATATCTATCTTAAATATTTTTTCTCAAAATCTATCTATCTACTCCCAACCCATCAAAATATTGTTTTTAAGCACTCGCTTAGCGCTTGGGAACCCCCTTACGGGCCGTCCCCCCCGGGGGGGACTTTGCTCACGGGTCGCCCCCATTTGTTAAAAAAAATTTTTTTGGCACACTGAACCAAGCCTTTTTTAAAACTGGCCCATCCCGATTTTTATTTTATGGGACAGAAAAAGAGGTACATCATTTCATGAGAAAAACAAAATAAACCCTCGGCCGTCTGGCCACTAACTAGACATAAAGAAGTTCAGTTCTAACTACCAGAGGTCTGTGCCTACTGCACAGCCCCTCCAAACACCCACAGTCCTCACCAGACTCTACTAGTTCAGGCTTATTGCAGGGTTATTGCAGACATTCCCGACATCTAGGAGACCTCTTCTGATAATCTCAGCCTCTTTTCTGGGTGAGTTATTAATGTCTGAGGACTCGCTGGTCCCTCCATACACCTGACTCACAGCAGCTGAAAGACCACAATCACCGTCTGTTTCCTCCCTTCCATGCACTACACTTGCAAGAGTACAGGGGGCGCTGGAACTCACATGGACTTTACAGAATGCCACAGGTATTTGACTTGTGGCGACCACCTGAGCAGGCTTATATTCGACTACAGGGGCCACAAACCATGTATGTTCTGCTATAAAGACCTCACCACAATCACCAGGCATGCTAATGGTTTCAGCGTCACCATTGGCAACCTCTATAGACACTTTTGGGGGCATGTAGGATCGGGCTTTACGCCTGTTTTCAGGCGTAACCTGCGCCTCACCGGCCCGAATCCGCTGTCGGACGCAGGGATGCGGTGTTAGGCACAGCGTTCGCCACTTTCGGCTGCGCCTCACATGCGCCGATCTCTCCATAGACTACAATGGGAGAAGAAGCTCGCGCTCTGATTGGCCGAGATAGCCAAGCCCCCGCTAGTTCAACCAATCAGCTCTTTTCTGTATTTTTACAGTATTTTGAACTGTCCCGCCTTTGATTCTGATTGGTCAATAGTTCTCCATAGGTTATAATGGGTCCCTGTCGCTCCTATTCTGATTGGCCGGTTTCTGCCGACCGATGAGAAGAGGTTTCGGATTTTGAATTACTGTATTTCCAGGCAATTTGCAAGATCCTAATTCTTGATATTACGCCGTTCTAGATTTTTGGAAAGTGAGTTTTTTAAATGTATTTTTTATTTTTTTAGTAGGTTTGAACTCTTTTCTGAGAATGTTTTCCCCCGCCTTTAAAAAGGCGTTTTTTATTCATCTCCCACGGACATCTTTAATTTTTTTTGGGCTGTTTTCCAGCCTTTTCCGAATCGGAACACATCTTCGGCGCATGCTTCTGCACCTAAGTCCCCACTGCCCTAAGTCCCCTCTGCCCCCACACACTGGCAGGCGGGGGAACTTTTCCCCCTTATGAGCGCACCTCCTCGGAGGGCGAATCTTAGGCGCAGCCCTGCACTGCGCCTCATCCCCCACTGCGCCCCACACCTGGCGGGCGGACTTTACCCGCATGTATGACGCACACCTCCGCGGCGAATCTTAGGCCCGCCCATGCGCCTATGTCCCGCACTGCGCCTCACACACTGGCGAGGTCGGCGATTTTAAAAATAGAATTTTGAGCGCCCCCGAGCACCGCCCAAAAATCACACAAATTTTCCCGGGAAAAACGGCAAAAAGGGTCCCCCAACGGGCGAGCTTCAACATGTCGCCCTTTGTCTGCCAAGCCCTTTACCTGCCCTCACCAGGGACAGAGGACCCCTTCCCCTGTGCACACTTCTCACTGGCGCTTTCTAGCAGCAGCACTCGCATAAATGGTGGAGATGTTTCTTTTCCCACCCCCTAAATCATCTCTAAGGGAAACTCCAGCTTCTACCTGGGATACCCCACTCTGCTAAACATAAAATTTCACACAATGACTGGTGGCAATGGCAGACACTTTTATACACAAAAAAACCAGTCATAACCGCCGGGCTTTTACCTTTTATAGTTCCCCACTCATACCCCAAACGGCCGTGTTCACATTAGGCAACCATCCCCTTTTTACCCCCAAGGTTCAGGGGACTCTTGCTCAAAGGGTTTCCATCTCCATTCCCCCAAAACCAAGGACAAAATACCTCTGAATTTTGTTAATATGTTCTCCATCTCCTGAAAGGAAAATTTTTCAGCATTCTTTACCATCGGGGTTTTAAACCCCGCTCACCTGCCTCTCACTAGGGTTCAAGCCTACCCCCAGCCTGTGGTGTCTAGCAGCTCATCCTTCACCCCGCGCCTTGTACCAGGCAAAAAAAAGCTACTGGCAATACAGCAACCATTGAAGCAAATGAAATCAGTGAACTAAAGGCTCACGACATTTCTCTCATACCTGCAGTGCTACAACCGCTCTCCATCAAAGAGGTCCCCCTGTAATACACGCTCAGGGCTCACACATAATCTGCCCCACACACATTTCTCTACACTTTTTGAGGCCTCATTCAGCAGGCATACACCCCCAGCGTCTGGGCACACCCCCCATTAAAATATCCCCCACCTTGTGAGAGCAAACATTTTCAGGGTTCCCGGCCGCACACTGAAACATGAAAGCTCCTCTCTGGGACCAACACAGTCACACAAGCTGTGGGTATCAAGCACTGGCCCGGTTTCCGCAACTTGCGGTTACCATCAGGTATACCAGATTACTGGGGTCACTGGTAGACACCTTGTCACTGTACTCCAGACACCTGCCACAGCTGTAGCACACCATATTCACAGGTTTTCCCCCGCAGGGATCTCCCCTGTCTGTAGTGTTTAAACCCCCGTCTCCATATTGTCCTGCACCCCAGGAACACTTTTCTGCTACGGTCTCAGCCCCGTTTAACAAGACCTCTAGGGGGACACTTACGCCTCCACCCCTGCAATAGTTGCAGCACCCCTTGTTCACACCTAGCATATTTCTCCGGCATTAATGTAGTTAAGGTTTTTTTTTTTTTTTCTTTAGGGCTTCCGCCTGTTTTATTGTTCAGGCACAGCACACAAAACAAACACATAAATAAAATCCCGGCCCTGGGGCCCCTAACAGACAAAAACAAGTTTAGTTCTAACTACCAAGGTCTTGGCCTACTGCACAGCCCCTCCCAAAAACCCAAAGTCCTCACCAACTCTACAATTCGGCTTCTCTCAAGCCTCTTGGAGGGCCCAAACCCTCTCCACCCTCCACTGTTCCACCGCAGGCACAGACCACGCCCCCGATCCCCAGTTTTGATAGACTCCAAGACCTACCCAATACCTGGCTGGACCAAGGGACCTGGAACGTGGGGAAAACCACCCACCCACTGCAGTTGTTCCGGGGAAAACCCGCCCTATGGGTGGACATTACCATGCCTGTACAAGAGTCAGCACCCTAATGTTCTGACTACAATCCCTGGGTTCCCCCCCCCGAGACCCGGCTCCGTGGCAGTACACACCTAGTGGCAGAACCATGCGACTACCCATGGTCACTCTGCCAAACTATCTATCTATCTATCTATCTATCTATCTATCTATCTATCTATCTATCTATCTACTCTACTCTCTTAATATATAAATATAATATATATATATATATATATATATATAAATATCCGTCCCATATCTATACTATCATCTATCTCATGACTATCTATCAATCTAGCTATTCTATCTACTATATATATTAATATATATATATATTATATATACAAATATATAATATATAAAATATATCCATCCACCCATAACAACTATCTCATATCTAATCTTCTATCACATATCTATCATCTATCTATCTTTACTATCTAATCTCTACTACTCCTAATTAGCTATCTATA
The DNA here is from genome assembly GCA_025379985.1 of Phyllomedusa bahiana. Taxonomy (NCBI): domain Eukaryota; kingdom Metazoa; phylum Chordata; class Amphibia; order Anura; family Hylidae; genus Phyllomedusa; species Phyllomedusa bahiana. The sequence goes on from JAODAL010009927.1 coordinate 8,205, forward strand.
TATATATATCCATCCCATATCTATCTATCTATCAATCTATCTATCTATCTATCCCATATCTACAGTATCTATCTATCTCATATCTATCTATTTTTCTGTCTCTTATCTAATTGATCTATATATAGAGTGTAATTTTTATATTTGTTTATATTGTTTATATATTCTGTATAAAGAAAGCTATCACTGTGTAAATATATTACAAGAGGGTATGTTCACACAGCGTTTTTGCTAGGTGTACTTCGAGATGTAATTGCGCTGAAATACTTCCAAAGATACGTCCTGCAAATACAGTAAAATCATAGCTCTCATTGAGTCAATGGAGGCCAGCACAGAGCACTTTAGAAGTACGTAATGTCCAGCACATGCTTCTAAAAAACACAATGTGTAGCGGTGAGCACAGAACTGTCACTGTACATACATCACATTACTTATCCTGTAGTGATCCTGAGTTACATCCTGTATTATCCTCCAGAGCTGCACTCACTATTCTGCTGGTGCAGTCACTGTGTACATACATTACTTATCCTGTACTGATCCTGAGTTACATCCTGTATTATCCTCCAGAGCTGCGCTCACTATTCTGCTGGTGCAGTCACTGTGTACATACATTACATATACTGTGCTGAGCCTGAGTTCCATCCTGTATTATACTCCTTAGCTGCACTCACTATTCTGCTGGTGCAGTCACTATACATACATTACTTATCCTGTACTGATCCTGAGTTACATCCTTTATTATCCTCCAGAGCTGCACTCACTATTCTGCTGGTGCAGTCACTGTACATACATTACTTATCCTGTACTGATCCTGAGTTACATCCTTTATTATCCTCCAGAGCTGCACTCACTATTCTGCTGGTGCAGACACTATGTACATACATTACTTATCCTCTACTGATCCTGAGTTACATCCTGTATTATCCTCCAGAGCTGCACTCACTATTCTGCTGGTGCAGTCACTGGTACACTAACATTACTTATCCTGTACTGATCCTGAGTTGAATCCTGTATGGAAAATACAGCAGGCTGCGCTCACTATTCTGCTGGTGCAGTTCACAATGGTACATACATTATTTTCCTGCACTGATCCTATTACATCCTGTATTATCCTCCAACTGCACTCACTTTCTGCGGGTGCAGTTTAAAGGGGGGAAGTAGCCTCAAAGGGGGCATTAAAGGGCTATTCTGTCCTTTGGGGGGGCCAAATTAGCAAAAAAAATGACAAAGGGTGCACCAGAAAGATTACAACATCCCTTGATGAGTAAAAACACTTTCTCCTTTGATTCCAAAATGGCAGCTCTTTATACTTTTGAAAATTAGTAGATAAGAAGCATCACATGTACTTGGCTGTGAGGGTCTACTGGTACATCCTTATCTACAGACCACTCCTCACAGCTCAGAAATATCTAGACCCAGGGTGTAACTAGAGCAGAAGAGCCATCTTGGATTACACGACCATCTCTACAAACTACTACAGGTGGCCATTTTGTTAACACATTAGTGACAAGAGATATACAGACAACTTTTACATGCTGTATTACATAGGTATGTGCCTACTATATATATATGAGGTATATACTAACTAATACTTTCAAATGGAGACACAAAGGATCACACATATATATATATCCTTTGTTCCCATCCACAACAGTTCCCCCCTTGAGACTTTGGTCTCATTTTAATCTTTCCCTATCCTTTTTCCTAGTCCATCCCTTAGCGGACGTACCTCGCCCCGAATTGGAGGGCGGCCCCGCAGACTAACCCTGGTACGCCCTAGATCACCCTACACTACTATGGTCTAATTCTTTGATGAGACGTGCGGTTGCAGAGGGGAGTAGATGACTTTCCGGAGCACTTCTGACGTCAATGGTCTCTCATGGAATAGTGTCTTATTGTCCACATCATCATAGGTGTCAGGCTTTGGACAGCTGAAGGGTGTGGTAGTGTCGCTGTCATCATAGAGGCCAGGCCGTGGACAACTGTTCATCATGATGGGAGTAGTCTGGTCCACAGCTTTCACAAATAGTTTCCTCAAACAAGGGAGAACACAACAGACAATTAGAGCAAGAATTAGCAACACAATCAATATGGCAATACCTATCTGGGCAAGCATTCCCTGCCAACCCTTAAACCATGAAGTAAACCACTGCTCCCAGGGGTGATCTATGCCTGAGTTACGCTTTAATTCTTCTGAGAGATCATCTAGCTTTCTAATGGCCACAGTGACCTTCCCATTCGGTCCTGTATTATCTGGGATAAAAGTACAGCAAGTTTCCCCAATCATTTTGCACACTCCTCCTTTCTCAGCCAACACCATGTCCAGGGCCATCCTGTTCTGCCAGGCTACAGCAGAGGTTGGGCCCTCCTGATCTGCCAAGCCCAAGATGCAGGGCATCTCTGGTGTAATTTACAAATCTCTGCTGGTGGTAATATATGTAATTTATCCAATCTACATTCTTGTTGACAGTGAATATCGGTTGCAGAGATTCAAACCCAGCGGCCACTTGGTCCCTTGCCTTAAACGCATCAGGGACCCTCTTGGGACTCCTATAGCATTGAAATACACGTGGGGGTCAAAGCTGCCCTTTGGGGAGATTTCTCTTCTCCTCCTGCCTCTCTCTGTGTCACTGGTGTCACTATTTTCTGACCCCTCACTCAATATATGGAATGGGATAAGTAACTTGGTCAGGGCACATTATCCAGTCCAATTGCCCTCTAGCCTAGTCCTAAGCTTAAGATCTCCACATATCCAATATATGTCCCCTAGGGATTGGACTTGATCCTGTAGAAGACTACCACTGATGTTACTGTATGTGGAGCAATACCCTTTCTTGGGGAATTTGCCCAGGAATCTGCCACTTCCCATTCTACTGGTATAGCAAGTATAATTGCCTTGGTAGACAGTGACCCCAACTGTTGGCTTTGTTGCTTTTGATGATTGGGTACTTGACCTTCCAATCCTCACAGGCAGCATGATCTGTGGTGGTGTTGATGTATAAACTAAGAAAACATTCTTGTGCTGCCTCCGGAATATCTAGTGGGACAGTGCCTATATGGGGCCTGGCAGCTGAACAGACATAGCAGTTTGTTTTGTTATGTTGGGCAGCTGTATATTTTACCCAATCTAGCCACAAGTTTTTATCTGAGAACCCGGTCTCTACCCTTATAATATCAGCAAGGGTAGGATCAGCCATGGCTGTCATGCCCTGGAAAGTCTGCACATGGGGCATAAGCAGGTTTACGGGTGTGGGTGCTGGGACTCCCAACCATTTCTCTGGGTCTGTATTCATGTCCTTCAACTGAATTTTTTTCTTTAAAAACCCACGCCCCCCCTCTCCCCCACCTCGTATATAGGCTCCCAGGACATATATACCGCCATCAGTCTCCCGAGAGTTTTCAATATTTAGCGTTAGGGGCATGCTTTCTCCTGGTACTCCCTGTTCTCGACAGGTTCCAGTCTTTGTCCACCTTATTCTAGTAAGTAGGGGGTTTCCCCTGTTTATCTTTCCTATTTAAGGCAGTCTGTGGTCTATACCCCCAGTCTTTCCCTGTGTTCCAAAGCACAGCACCCCAGTAATAGCAAGAGGGTCCCCAGTACTCATCCGCCACACACAAATATATGCAGCGTAGATGTTGCACTGTATGGGAACCTCAGGACAGCATACTACATCACAAAAATCAAAAGAATATGTGGCTACATGAGCGCAGGATGAGTTAAACCAAAGGGTAACCATCCCTCTCTCCTTTGTAATGGCCACTGATGGGTTCTGCCCAAGAGTTAAAACAACATAGCTACTTAACGTTAGTAAGAGCACCGTCTGCTTCATCTCTGCGCGCTGGAGTGATCTTGCTGTGCGAAGCGTGGATCCAGTTGGGCTTTCCTGCCACCTTGACAGATGTGGTTGTGGTCAGCAGGTCTTGGTATGGCCTCTCAAACCTCGGCTCTACGGTTTTACACACAAACTTCTTCACGTAGACCCTGTCTCCAGACTGTAGCTTATGAGCAGCAACGTCTGAGTCTGGATCTGAAATGGAAACGAAAACTCTAGAATGCATTAGTAACAACTCTTTAACCACTGCAGTAACATAAGAGGTCATAGCATCGTTTTGTAGCTACAACTGCACCTAACCTTGGAGCACTGCTTAACAGGATCTCATAGGGAAAGCGAGCTAACTATCCCTGGGGCGTGTGCCTGACTCTAACCAAGCTATTGGCAGGGCTTGTCTGGCCATGGCATGCCGGTTCTCATGCCGCTGTTAAAAGCATCCCTTGAGATCTTTCCAGAATCCCCGTTCCAAGATGCCTCATTGCAATACAGCGGGGAAAAGCATCGTTATGTAGTGGTGGGGACTAGCGGTCCACAGAGCAGTCACATAGCGGAGTTAGGGTTGCACAAAAATAAAGGGTTTTATTTTCCACCAAGGCAAACATACGAAACAGCAGTAATAACATAAAAGTCTATTGCAGGCGCATGGCTTTACATCAGCGGTAACAGCAATTAACACGAGCAAATCAAAGGTAAAGTCCTAGCAATCAAAAAGGAAATAAACATGTTACTTCCACCGTGTGGCTGGTGCACTTCCTTGTAGAAGAAGACCCACCAGGGTCTGTTTCATCAGGGGTCCCAGTAGCACAGACTCCTCTCTCCTCCTCAGCTACCTTTCTGAGACAAGTGCTGTGCCAAACACTCTTTAGCAATCAGGTTAACTCTCTCACTGGTCACTCATTCTCTCTGCACAGAGCTTTAAAAGGCCTAGGGATACACCAAGTAAAGCCTGGACCGGAGGGGTGAACAGGCCTCCCACCCACGCTACAGCCTTTCAGAAAAAGCGCAGTCCAATAAAACTGCACCTAACTTGGAGGCAGCTGCCTAAAGGATCTCATGAGGGAAAGAGAGCTAACTATCCCTGTGGGAGACGTGTGCCTGATCGTCTACACCAAGCAATTGCAGGCTGTCTGGGTCATCGGTCATGCCAGTTTCCTCGTTGCCGATCTTTAAACATCCGTGCTTTCAAGAGTCCGCTTCCCATAGTGCCCATTTGCACACCGCTGGTAAGGTGAGCTCCCGTCGGCAAGTAGTTTCGTCTTCCCTAACGCCATATAGCCCGTCTTCTCCTGTTTCTTCTTGGCTCCCTTCTTTTTTCCAAGCTCACCTTCTTCTTTTCTTCCAGATGGAGCTTGTTCCTGCATCTAGGCCAGCTAGCTCTCCTGTGCAGGTTGTGTTCTAAGTTCCCTCCTGCAGGCCACTGACAGCTATGACTTTACTCCCCCGTTGTCTCAGCTCCTTCGCCTGTGAGGCAGCTTGGTCAGCCAAACAGAATGATTTTCGTCTTCTGTAATCAAGCTTCCCATGGGTGAGCTTAGACTTTCAGTATAGCCAGCTTTCCGTGGCAGCATGCAGTGCATACATCATGACCTGAATGGATGAGTCCATAGTTGTTCCACTGCTTGGTTCCCGCAGCTGTAAGAATCATCCTCGAGCCTTCCAAAATAGGTCCAAAGTCCATAAGGCCGCCCCCGAAAGCGTATCACTGATTCCGGTATACTATGTCTTGCCATATTTGTTTGGCCGCTCTGGAGCCCATGCCAAACGTCATGCTGCCGTCTTACCTTGGGCAGCACTTATGCACAGATGCAACTTTCTTGTCATTCCAACACTGCACTGTATATGATGTACTCACGGCATATCTCCATGTGAAATCGTCCTGCACCTTGTTCTGCAAATCTGGATCCATCCACAACAATGAACCACATCCGGGTTGTCTCTGACGGTAGTCCCTCATGTACAGAAGGCAAATTGAAATAGTCCTCCATTCTTTCTCATGATTTTCAAATCAATCATGGCTCTCTTCATGATGCACTGTGATTCTTCCGATTCCTCTTCGTCCTCATTCTCCCCTTTAGGAAGGAGAAATAAGGTGGCTGGATTAAGAACACAACAGCGCAGAGGAGGAGAGAACAGTGAAGCCTGAGACGCTGTGCTGCTGAGAGATGTTGTGGTTGGAAGAATTTCGGCGGCGAGAAGGTCACGTGGACCCAGAAGATACGGAGTGTACCTAGACATACTTATCCCTCTATTTCTATAAGCCGAGCAGCACTTGGGTCTGCAAATACAGCTTGAAAACTATAGGTATCCTCTTGCCATTGCAGCTGGGTCCAGCCTTTGCAAGAGCATTATCCAACTGTGTCTGTTTCGGCCTGCAATGGGCCCTGTGCTAGGACCCCCAATTCAGATCACCACGTCCTTTTTATTTTTTCTAATACGATGATCTTTGAAGGTCCTTCCTTGTAGTCCCAAGCCTAGTTGCAGGGGCACTGGCAAAGCTGCTTTCAGCTTCTGACAGACGTCTAAGACATCTTCAAATCAAGGTGGAAGGGAGTTGTTCTTCACTACTCTTACTACCAAAATTTGCCGAGATGGATATCACTGTCCTCATGATGCTGGGCTTCATAAGGAATATGACAGGAGAACATCAGAGATGAGTCCTAGTATTATCTACCTGTGGTGTTCTCCTCTTCTTGATTTGCGGATGACCCAGTGTCCTGCTCTGTGCAGTTTTAAAAGCAATGTAAGCGGTGGTCCTGGCTTGTAACTCCGGGCCCTCATATCGCGTCGGCGCCCATCACAGGGAGCAGGCTCTTTGATCCCACTGTCCCACAGGCAAAATTGAGTTCTCGATCCTTTTGCAACTATATAAGCACCACATTTTTCGTGTGGTTGCCCGATAGCACCATCCACAGTCTGTTTTCTTCCTAGAGTCTCAATCATGCCAAAACCGTTCTGAGTCTCCCTTGGTCACATCCGAGCAATGAGTTTTTCTCAAACAGAGGAAGAATCCCAGATCAGAACACCTGTAGACATCCGGTGCATGGTATTCCTCCTAATCTTTGAGGTTTGATGAGTCATTTTAGACTTCAGCTGTTCACAACTATTACACTCTGGAGGGCAGCAGTGATCTCAACCATATATGCCGCTTGATGTAGGATTGGAGCCACATTAAAGGCCAGTCTGAATTTTAACCTGCTACCAACTTTCTGCAGTGCTGACAGAATCTTGCAAAATCTGCTATTATCTTCCATAATAGGGGCACACACAGGCAGTTTTCCAGGCAACGACATCGACTCAGAGGAAACAGGACCTATTACGTTCAGGCCTTTTTCATTCCCAGTCCTCCTTACCAGTAAGGCCATGAGAGATCCATGTGGGTTTGCTAATTAGTCAATTCCTGATCCCTCCTCACATGTTCAACTTGACTTACTCGTCCAGTGTCCCTTCCCGGGGTGTGCTGTGCATGGCCCAGCTGGTTAGTTCTTCCCTGCAGCAGCAAGCGGACGTTTTTTCCCTGACTTGTCATATGAGCTCAGCTGCTCGTTCGTCCCCTCTCGTGTTCTAACCTATGTGCTGTTAGAGCCTCCTCCCACATGTATCTCTCCCCCCAGTAACCATGCTGATGTGTTCTCCACTTTAGGTGCTGGTTGTGTCGGGTCACCATATATCCCCAATCTGCATCCATGAGATCCCTAAATACAGATATACAGTGCTGTGTTGCCACCATCTTGAGCTCCCGGAACGTGAAAGTAAGGTGACCTCTGAAAGGGTATGTGTTTTATTAACCCAAGGAGGAAGAGGTGAGCTGACATCCTAATGAGTAGCAGTAGGCGTGAGGCTGAAGTAGGAAGTGACATGGAAGGTAGCGGCCGAGCTGGCACAAGTGACTTCAGGGGTGTTGCTACACTCATCTAGGGCAGGAGCCGTGGGTTTTGGCTACAAGAGGGAGGTATTGTTGTCTGGTTAGCAGTTGTAGTATGCGGCAATGCGGCACTAGTAGTGTTCCTGGTATACAGGCATTGCTGGTGTTGCAACACTCAGGGGCAGGACCGTGGTTGGAGCTACATGACTGCTAGGTATTGTTGTTGGGATCATTTGTGGGGGGCGGCAATTGGCCACCAGAGGGTTATTCGGGTATACTAGGCATACGTGGTGTAATAGGTGGAGCTAAATTGGGTTAGCACTGCTAAAAGTAGTTTACGCGACACAGGGACGTACATTGTTATGCAGATGGGCTGTCTTTTTGTCCGTAATACTCGCGAAAAGAGTACAACACCCACTCTCACTTCTCACCCCTGTATTATAACGACCTCACACCCACAAATCCATGAGGTCATCTCTCCGCCATTAATGGGTGCTATCAAGCATCGATCACACTTTCCTGTTGTCTCTCTTTGTTTCAGAATGCTTCTCTCGGGGAAAGGTACACATAGGCGGCAGCTGCCAACCCCCAAAGCGCCACCCTTCTTTATGAATCCGTAATAAACTACACTATACCAGGATTTCAGACCATCAACAACATTCTCAAGATCTCTTCAATCTACCTCTCTTTGTATAACCCTCAGACATTTTCCATAATTTTTTTTTTTATCACAAATGCTTTCTGAGGTCTTAAATCACGCTTCATCTGCTTGCAAATTCTTCAGTCTACTTCACTCCAATATTCAGGCTGGAGCCATCTAAGCCACTTTAATCAGATTCTACTGTCACGGATGCCCCTGCAACCCTCGTCCCGAGTCGCTGGCGCATCCGTGCCCCACTGGCTAGCGGAAGCCGCGATCCCGCACTCGGTGTCGCTGACGGCGCTCGTCTAACCCCCGGCCGTAACCAGATTTCTCACTTACCCAGCCACGTTCCTGCTCCGGCTGTCTCTGTCCTCGGCGCGCGCGGCTCCCCCACTCCCTAGGGCCCCTCGCACGTGCCGGCAGTGTTAAATTTAAAGGGCCAGTGTGCACCCAGGTAATTAGGCAATTGGGCGGTTTGCTGCCCCTATGTTAAGCCTGCCTCTTCCCAGTAACCTGCCGGATCATTTATTCGCCCAACATTGCTATAGAGCAAAAGCGTTTCCTGAAGCCTACGTTCAGATACCTGAGTGTACCGTACCATCCTTCCTACATCCCTTGACCCAGAATCTCTGCCACCTGCCCTGCCTCCTAGCGTTCCCACGACCTACGAGCCTGCCTGACTTAACTGACCACTTGCCTAACTTGGCGCCGCCACTCGCAAGGCAAGTTTCCCGCGCAGTGAGGAAGCGACCTGGTATGACGTCTCAGCCCACAGCAAGTCCATACCCGCTTTGCGAGGTGGCTCAGTTTGAAAACCGTGAGACCCTACTTGAGAATTCCCGCTCTCACCGCTGTCTGTGTGGGCTTTCCACCATTGCGTGCGGGTGTCCAGTGGATCCACTACTGCAGACTGAAACAGTAAGATCCGCCATGGATCACCGCCAGGTGCCACATGCCCATTTGTTGGGTGACTAACGACCATTTGTTTGCCCACCAGGCACCGCAACTGCGGTCAACAGGCAAGCCAACAGAACCAGTTCTGTCCACCATTATGGGCAGACAGGCTCATTGACACCGTGCCCATCATCAACCCTTCGCCACCGTTCGAACCTTTGGTCTGTTCCAGTTTCATGCTTGTTCCTACAGGCCCCGTAGGTCTCCCCAAACACCGGCTGCGCATCCCGTCTAAGTTCGTATGGTAGAACCTGTAAACTGTTGTCAGGGATTCCGCACCATATGTTTAATGCAACGTGGACTGATGGCCGACCAGTATCCTGTCCCTCTTTACGTTCAACAGGTGGCATTCATGGTTAGCCTTCTCCTCGTTTAAAGGCCGCTTGTCATGTGCCCACACGCTCTGTGGTACAGGAACGAATCCGAGTTAACGGCGGAACTACAGTCTTTCCTCAAGAATTCCTCAAACGTGTTTGAGGAACCAGCACTTGCATGCCATCCGCCGATAACAAGCCATCTCTAACCCTGCGCCAGGCGTATTCGTCCTAGGATGACTACGCGAGGCAGTCCCAGCACCCTTAGAAACGTAAATAACTTTGGAACGAGCTGCTCTGTGCTCCACCTTTAAGAAGGAGGCTCTCAAGTTGAGTTTAATAGATGTGTTGCCGCGAGAGACGATCCCATCTTCCCTACAGCGACTTGTATCCGGTTGGCCCACCCGCAGTCTGACGTGCGCATTCAGCGCCAAAAGGGAAGAAGAGCTTCAGCAAGAGCATGAGTTAGCCCATCCTCGCCGGATTCCCATCGCCTTGCACCGGTGTTCCAGAGCCTCCTTGTGCAACCGATCACCAACCCCCTCTGAGGAGCCCATGCAGATTGAGTCGGCTCATCACTCACTGATGCAGGAGTTGGCCCAATGTTGACAAAAGGAATTGTTTCCTCAACTGTGCAGCCCTGAGCACTTCCGGAGGAATTGTCCCAACGACACCCAAGCATTTGTGAATCTCTCCGCACCAAGGTTCTGTGGAGAGGCATTCCTAGGTGGCAAATTTCTTCCTCTCCAAGCCTGATTACTGCCAGAACAGAAACAGGTTTCGTAGGACTTGAATGCTGGACTCTCCGTTTCAAGATCTCAAGCGTTCCTGGATCTACGGGCTCAGCTGGGAAACATATAATCCAACCGTTCTCTAGGATGTGAGTATCGTCACCCAGTGGTCCGCCTGGAAAAAGCTGCTAGTGTGATCTCCTCGTCGTCCAAGCGGTGAGCTGCTAAGCGACACCAATACAATTCTATCACAAATCCACTGTCCCCCACGTGGCTCGGCCCTACATAAGGATAATAGAATCTCCGTCTACCAGTGTTGCCTCGCTCCCTCTTCGGTCGTCCTCCTCCATGGCTACGGCCTCCACTCTCCTACGCTCGACTGGGACTCTGGAGAGATAAACTCGCTGTGGTTCCTAATTGCCGGAGTTCCGTTTTTGTGGTGGCGCACCGTCGCCCCGTGCTTTCCTGCTTCCCGGCGACCCTCCGTTGAGTCGTTACCACCCTAAGCTTCCCGAATATCTGGATGTACGGCCGAGATGTGTTTCTCTGAGAAACAAGCCGAGAGTCTCCTCCTCCTCATCGTCCATCACGATTGGCCGATTGACTTACTGCCAGAGGTAACAGTTTTCCTCGTTTGGCAGAGACTACCCCTTGTACCGTTGTTGTCTCTCTGAGACACACCAGCTAAGTCAGAGTATATACGGGAGAATCATCCAAAGTGGATTTATATGAAAGTCCTCTATCCCCTCTGGTGCGGGAATTCTTCTTCATGAAAAGAGGACGTGTTCCGTTACGGCCCCTGCACGTTGCCGGGGTCCTTAACAAATCACGGTGAATAAACCGTACCCTCTGCCGTTGATCATTAGAGCTCTTTGCGACCACATGCGGGGTGCGAAAGATCTTCTCACAACTGTGATTTGAGGGGGGCCTACAATGTGGTCCGAATCCGTTGGGCGAATGAATGGAAGATGGCCTTTAACGCCAGGGACACTTTGAGTACCTGAGTCATGCCTTGACTCGTACTGTGTAATGCGCCTCTCCGTCTTCCAGGAGATTCTGTGGAAATTTACGACTTCCAGGATCTCCTTTATACTGTGTCGTGGTCTACCTGGACACATCTTGGTGTACCACACTGATCTAGAGACTCCACCGCGTCCAAACGAACGCCAGTACTGGAGGCGCCTACGAGCTAACTGCCTGGATGGCCCAAACTAGGGAATGCCTGGGCTATAATCAATCTCGGACCAAGGCTACGGATGGACCCAGCACAAGTCTTTGTCCGGACCGTTTTGCAAATGGCCACACCCAGTGGGCCTTCGTGGCCATAAGCAGCGTTTCTGAGGTTTCTTTCTGCAATTTTATGTACCCGCCAGTTCTCCCGCATTTTTCCCACGCTGGTGGCGCTCCCATTGTGGCACAACGAAAAAGAAAGCTCGAAACCACGAAGCTGGCCCTCCGAGGCCGAGGGAAGCGTTCACCAAACTGAAGACTGAGCCTTGCCATGGCGTCTATCCTAGTCCGTGTGCCCGGACCTCGCGAAACCCATCTCAGCTTGAAGAAGACGCCTCGTCAGTGGGATGAGTTGTGAGCAGTCCTCACGCAAATGTGGGCCCACAGGCAAAACTGAGTTCACTTGGTGTGAAGTGCTTCTTTTCCAAGACATTCTCGTAATGGTTGTAGTTTTATGTCCGGCTGGAAAAGAATTACAACTATCGGAGACCGTGAATTATTGGCCATCTAAAACTGGAGCTTTGGAGGCGAATGGCATTATCGTCTGGGAAGGTGCTCGAACATCCCATTAGTCTAATCTATCCTGCGATCACAAGAACCTCCAGTACCTTATCACAGAGGCCCACGACTCAATCCCCGCCATAGCCTAAGGACAGTTCGCTCTTCTCTCTCCGCGTTTAAATTTTTTTTATTTTTTCCAGATTCACTTCCATCTGGCTAAAATAAGAACGTGAAGCTGACGCCCCTCTCCCGTGCCTTCGACGTGGTGGGTGAGAAGTGACCCCAGAGCACGATAATCCCCCATGAAGCGTCTTGTCTCCGCATCTCCTGTCGACCCTCCGAACGTCCTGGCCAGGTAGACATATGTTAGCCCTGCACTCTGAAGCGTGTATCCTGAAGTGGGGGGCTCACTGCTCATTGGTGGCCGGCACCACGATGCCTCGCCAAAGACGTTTCTCCTGATCTCAACACGGATTCTATTGGTGCAGGACCTCGCTAAAGATTCAAGGTAATTCATGCGCGAGTCCAGTACCTCCTGCCCACACACCCGCAAACACAAAGACACCTCATCACAAACCGACGGGGCACTTTGCACCCACTGCCCAATGCACCCTAACGGACAACCATTTGGTCTCGACGTGGCGCTGGGACTTTTTACAACCGTTCTCCCCCCTTGTCCGGTAAAACCCGTTGTCTGGGTTGTCACAGATCGTGTTTTCGCAAAATGCCTTGCATTTTGTCCTCTGCCAAGACCTGCCTTCTGCCGCCAAGCAAACCTGTCGAGGACTGTTTTGTCACCCCATTTTTTTCGTTTGCAAAACGGACTTTCCCTGTCAGCATCATCTCGGATCGGGTAAGGGGTCAAGGTCGTTTCCTCCAAATTCCTGGCTGGCCCTTTGATTCTCAACTCCTGGTTAGAATCTTTTGATTCTCCTCAGCTTATCATCCCCAATGAACGGTCAGGTGAGACGAGTCAACCAGGTTCTGGGATGTTACCTGCGCCTCATTCGTACTTAGTCCCTCGTCCGATTGTCGAGGGAATCCATCGCCCCGCTTCGCGAAAGGTAAGTAGTCAGGTTCGTCCCCCGTGCGGTGCCATTCTCACTTACCCGGCCATGTTCCAGCTACCTGCTTGTCTCTGTCACCTCGGCGCGTGCGGTCCACCGCTCCCTAGGGTGCGCGTCCGGCCTGACAGTCTTATAATTAAAGCGCGAAACTCACCGTAATTTGCGGTCCGCTGCCCGCCTATTTTAACCAGCCTCTTCCCAGCAACCTTCGCCAATCTTTAGTGCCCATAGATCCAATAGTACAGAAAGCGTTCCTGACACAGACTCGTTCTGATTACCGTGTACCGTACCCTGTCTCACCTAGTGTCACTTGACCACAGAACTCTGCCGCCTGCCCTGTTGCCACTCCATGCCTTGTCGCCTGTCCCCCGACTACGAGCTGCCTGACGTATCTGTACCTTTCGCCTACCCTTGGCCACCACCGACAAGCAAGTTCCGCCAGTGGAAGCGACCTGGTAGACTCCACGCCGTAACAGCAATTCCAAGCCGCTTTGCGGCAGCACTGGTGAAAAACCGGTAACATACTTAGATTCTGCTCCCCTGGTGTGGGCTTCCTACCATCGCTTGATGTGTTCCAGCGGATCCCATCTACTCCGCAGACCGTTACAACCTTCATTCTAAAACCGTGTTTCACTTACACCATGTCTTTTCTAAGACTACAACTTTTCAGCTGTCATTCTGCCTCTACAGTAATCTCGATCCTTGCTGTCCCATCTCTCTGCACTTACTGTTTATCTTATCAACATAATGAGTGAGACTTCCGATTTAACGTTCATAGTTACCTCTAAAAGCGAGCAAGGGCACTGTCACCAACCTAAACTCACAGTAACCAAAACTTGTGAACTATCTTCATTCCAAAACCACTGTTTTACATCTGCAGGACACAGACGAGACATACTCGTATCAAATATTAAAGAAACCAACTTCAGACAAGCTGTCCAGCCTTCCTCTCCACCAAGGAAAAGCTTGAATTCATGACTCCACCGTCAATGAAATCTCTTTTTTTAATCACAAGATGTTTCTTTTTTTTTTTTCAAGCCAACTGACCAGTCTCTCACTCCACCGCGAAGAGACTCAAAACTCCCCCCTTATCTCCCAAGGGCGAATTCTCATAAATCACAGAGCTGGGCCTCTCGGCTTGCCACGTCTGCATCATCTGACAAAACACCTTGCTTTCCCAGCTATGCCTTCAATCAGGTTTCAAAACATTCAATAAACATAAAGACATAAAACTAGGTTATAGGTTATCAATAGCATGGGCCGACTCACCTCGTTACAATGTCAGCGGTGACCTACACAATTAACCGAAGAACATACTAACAGCACCCACTAGACATAACGATCTGCTCTGACAAGAAAATTATAAACTTTACATTACCAGAACAGGATGGTCGAAAGAGTGAGTATGGCCACCTTATACCCTCGTCTGCCGTCTGCCAGTAGAAGCTGCAACCAGTTCAGTTTTCTCACACGGGTTAATACAAATAGATCAATTAGCCATGCCCCACGTTACAAGGCGACATCTGAAATGGAAGTAGCCTCCAAAGAGGAGGGCTATTCTGTTCCTTGTGGGGGTCCGAGAATTAGCTTTAAAAATAACAAAGGGTGTACCGTGAGAAAGATATTACAACAAGCATTGATGATGTACAAACACTTTACTTCCTCTTAATTCACAAAATGGCACACTTTTATACTTTTGGCAAATAAGTAGAATAAGAAGCATCACATGTACCTGGCTGTGAGTTCTATTTGATAACATCCTTATCTAAAGACCACGTGTCCTCACAGCTCAGAAATATCTATACCCATTGGTGTAAATAGAGGCAAGAAGAGCCAATCTGGATTACACTACGCCATCTCTTACAACTACTTACAGGTGGCCATTATTTGTTAACAATTAGTACAAGAGATATACAGACACTTTTACATCTGTATTACATAGGTATGTGCACTACATATGTATGTATGTGAGGCGTATAGTAACTAACTAAAATGCCTTTAAAATGGAGACACAAAGTATCACACATATATATGATTACGCTATTGTTCCCATCTCCACAAGCACAGCCACTGTACATACTTTACATATCCTGTACTGATCCAGGTTAAATCCTGTATTTTTCCTCCAGAGCTTTCCCCACTATTCTGCCCGGTGCAGTTTACTGTGTACATACATTACTTATTTCCCGTAAATGTCCTGAGTTCATCCTGTATATCCTCCAAGCTGCCTCACTAATTCTGCTGGTGCAGTCACAGTACATACATTACTTATCCTGTACTGTTCTGAGTTACATCCTTATTATCCTCCAGAGCTGCACTCACTATTCTGCTGGGAGTCACTGTGTACATACATTACTTATCCTGTTTCTGATCCGATTACATCCCTTATTATACTCCAGAGCTGCACTCCTATTCTGCTGGTTTCAGTCACTGTGTACATACATTACTTTATCCTGTACTGTCCTGAGTTAAAATCCTGTATTATCCTTCAGAGCTGCATCACTATTCTGCTGGTGCAGTCACTGTGTACATACATTACTTATCCTGTACTGATCCTGAGTTACATCCTGTATTATCCTGCAGAGCTGCACTCACTATTCTGCTGGTGCAGTCACTGTGTACATACATTATATTGTTAGCCCTTAGTTGACTCTTCCTCTTGGGCACTATTTAAAGTTTGTCTACGATGTGTGTTGGACTCTATTTAGATGACATGGTGAGGTGCAGTACAGTGTCTGGGTGCTGGCAGGTGACGGGTGTTACAGTTCCTCATTTGTATAGATATCTGTGTAGGTTATATACCTCCGGAGCATGCTCAGTTGTGTGTTATTTCCTGTTTTTGGCATACTTTTCGGCTTTGCTGTGTAGATCTGGGTAGAGGCAGCAGAGTCATCTTATTATATTTAGAGTGTATGGGCAGCAGAATAATCTTTTGATCTCTAGAGGTTGTGGAATGTAGGACAAGTGACGGCTTTATTATACTTCTGAAGGATAGTGATACATATGAGGCAGGGTCTGCACCTCCATTGCCTCTGCCTGGTCTCTCGGGGACGGTCTGTATTCGGCCCTTTTGCCTGGAGTGTATCCAATATGGCCGCCCCCAGGGAAATTTTACAAAATGAAAACTAATGGGTACAGCAAAGCTAATGTTATAAAGCACAGAGTCTAGAATAAAGTAAGACCTTTCTGGCTTCTTATTAACCTGGGCAATGTTTCTTCTCCCAGGAGGTTGGCCCGTTCCACGCTCCTGCTGATCCCGCTTTTCGGAATACATTACACCGTCTTTGCCTTCTCACCTGAGAACGTCAGCAAAAGGGAGCGACTCGTCTTTGAGCTGGGACTCGGATCCTTCCAGGTAAATACAAGGAATAGGGCTTCATTTATCAAAACTGTCTAATAGTGAGACTGTCTTTGTTGCCCATAGTCATTAAACGATCTACTACCTGTATTCTGCAGGTCGGTGAGATTCCGGGGACACCAAATAGGTCGGGTTTTCCTTAAGATTTTATTTTTTTCAAAAGTACTAAAACATTCACTATTTTGTAACTTTTTCTGTGACCAATAACTCTTTTGCTCTTCAACCTATGGACCTGAGTATGGGCTCGTTTTTTGCGGGTAGTGATGTGTAGTTTTGATTGCTGCCATTTTGAGATACAGGCGAATTTTTGATCACTGTTTATTATAATTTTCTGTGGACATGAAACAACCCTTTTTGGCATTGGGATTGTTTTTTTCTTCTACTGTGTTCATCTGGATAAATGATGTGATGTAACAGAATGTAGAGTCATGCAAAGTGGTACACAAGTGAACATGCCCCTTATTGGTCAAATACCCCAGAAGCACTACAAGTGTAAAAATTAAAAACAAAAAAATAAAAATAGAAAAAAATTAAAAATACAAAAAATAAATAAAATTTCCAAACAGAAAAAAAGTGACACCTAATTGGTATTGTCGCGTCCACAAAAGTCCGATCTATTAAAACTTTGCATAATTTTTCCTGTACGCTGAGCAACGGAGAAGAATTTAATTTCAAACGTTTATTTTTGTCCTTTCAAATCCTCAAAAAATTGGAATAAAAAGTGATCAATAAGTCTCATCTATCCCAAAATAGTTCCAGTAAAAACTACAATTCATCCCGCCAAAAACAAGCCCTTGCTCAGGTCCACAGAGAAAAGAGCAAAAAGTTATGGGTCGCAGAAAATGTAAGCAATTGAAAATACGTACTAAAACTTACCGAAAACCCGACATATGTGGTATCACCGGAATCGTACCGACCTGCAGAATACAGGCAGCAGAATGTTTATACTGAAGAGTGAATGCCATAAAAACAAATCCCTCGCAAACCAGGCACAAGTCATTTGAGGCTATAGAAGTACCCACAGCCTGAACAGGATGTGGGAGTCTGAGTCTGTAGAACTGACCTCAGCCTGTGCAGGAAGTGGAAGCTTAAAGCTGTAGAACCACCCACAGCCTGAATCTGTAGAACCGCTTAAAGCCTGAACAGGAAGTGGAAGCCTGAAGCTGTAGAACTGCCCACAGCTTGAACGGAAAGAAGGAGCCTGAAGCTGTAGAACCGTCCACAGCCTGAACAAGAAGTGGGAGCCTGAAGCTGTAGAATCTCCCACAGCCTGAACAGGAAGTGAGAGCCTGAAGCTGTAGAAAAACCCACAGCCTGAAGAGGAAGTCGGAGCCTGAAGCTGTAGAACCTTCCACAGCCTCAACAGAAAGTCTGATCCTCAATCTGTAGAACCACCCACAGCCTGAACAGAAGAAAGGAGCCTGAAGCTGTAGAACCATCCAAAGGCTGAACAGCAAGTGGGAGCCTGAAGCTGTAGAACCATCCACAGCCTGACCAAGAAGTGGGAGCCTGAAGCTGTAGAACCATCCACAGCCTGACCAAGAAGTGGGAGCCTGAAGCTGTAGAATCTCCCACAGCCTGAATAGGAAGTGGGAGCCTTAAGCTGTAGAGCAACCCACAGCCTGAACAGGAAGTGGAAGCCTGAAGCTGTAGAACCGCCCACAGCCTGAACAGGAAGTGGGAGACTGAAGCTGTAGAAAAACCCACAGCCTGAAAAGGAAGTGGGAGCCTAAAGCTGTAGAACCACCCACAGCCTGAACAAGGAGTGGAAGCCTAAAGCTGTAGAACCGCCCACAGCCTGAACAGGAAGTGGGAGCCTAAAGCTGTAGAATTTCCCACAGCCTGAACAGGAAGTGGGAGCCTAAAGCTGTAGAACTTCCCACAGCCTGAAGAGGAAGTGGGAGCCTAAAGCTATAGAACCATATGGTCAAAAAACAACTTTATTCATTTTGTAGACAAATCCACATGGGTGAGGGTGACGCTGTTTTATATACTGCAATGCATGGGTTTAGTTTTCCAGCGAGCACTGAAGCCCCTTCCTCTTCCTCTTGATCTCCAGGATAAGACTTCCACCGATCACCCCTTGATTATCTAAGGCTAGTTCTGCGATAGGCTGTATTCCAGATAGCAGACATTTAAAACAAACATAACACTTTTTTTTTCTCTTTTTTCAGGGATTTGTTGTCGCCATCCTTTATTGCTTCTTGAACGGGGAGGTAAGATCCAATATATAGTTTCTATTTTTTCATCTTTTATGCACTGAACACATAACACAAACAGATAAAAGGGGAACTGTAGTCACACGACTGCGGAAGTAATGTTTCTTTAGTAAAAAGCTTTAAAGAAAATCTTTATTCAGAGAATTTTGCTCCAGTAGATAGTTTATTGTAGGTGGTAGGGAATTCCTCTCTTTGTACTTTTTTATTTGCAAGATGATATATAGATAGATAGATAGATAGATAGATAGATAGATAGATAGATAGATAGATAGATAAATATGAGATAGATAGATAGGTAGATAGATATGAGATACATAGTTATGTGATAGATTAATAGATGGAAAGATATAAAGAAAGATTTTGGATAGATATGAGATAGATATAAACTAGATAAATTGCTAGATGATAGATAGATAGATAAATAAATAGATATGATATTCAAAGATAGATAAATATGAGAGAGATATAGATATGAAATAGAAAGATACAGTAGAGATGAGATAGATAAATATGTACATTTGCATATTTACCATCCTGTTCCATAACAACAAAAGTACATAAAAAAATGACCTTTTAAAGTTTCTCCCTAAAGGTTCAATCAGAAATAAAGAGAAAATGGCGGAGCTGGAAAGTCAACCGGTATTTTGCTGTGGATTTCAAGCACCGTCATCCATCACTGGCGAGCAGCGGAGTCAACGGGGGGACACAGTTGTCCATTCTGAGCAAGAGCAGCTCGCAGATCCGGATGTCCAGCATAAATGCGGAGAACCTAGCAACATGAGCTCAGAAACTGCCTAAACATTTTTTTAACATTGCTCTTTTTAATTTTATATTATGATTTTTTTTTTCATTTTACTTTTTTTAGTGAATGTGAAAAGGAGGCAAGAAAATAACAGGAAATACTGAAAGTTTCTGGAAGAAAGAAGATGAAATACGTCCCTTCCATGGACTTTTGTTTTTTTCCCAGCAATATAACTTCAAATTTAATATGATACATGATTTCCATTGTAAATCTTTTTTTTTTTAAACCAATTATTGTATTTCTTTCAAGAATGCTAATATTCAAAAACTAAATGTAAGATTTCAAAAACAAAATTAACTCTAATTAAAAAATGATACAAAAATCAAATGAATTCAAATTCTAGGATACAAGTTAAAAAAAACTGAAATTAATTCAAATTCAGAAATAGACTTTAATAAAAGTACAAATGTCTAATTAATTCAAACTTAAAATAAGGCACAAAATAAATTTTAAGTTAAAAAATTAATTTCAATACAAAAATAGGGGAATAAAATTCAAAAACAGATGCAAAAATAAAATAAATTTAAAGAATTGAAATACAAAAATAAAATAAATTTAAAAAATAAAATAAATTTAAATTCAGGCATAAAATTCAAAAACATAAATACGAACATAAAATAAATTTAAATAAAAAAAATAAAATACAAAAATAAAATAAATTTAAATTCAGGTATAAAATTCAAAAATGTAAATATAAAAATAAAATAAATTTAAATTAAAAAATAAAATAAAAAAACAAATTTCAAAATGGGAAATACAAAGGAATATTTTTATTTTTATTAAAACTGGTGCAAAACATATTCTGTAACCTTCCACAAATCTGAAGTTTTTTTTTCTGTTTGGTACAGGTTACAAAACACTTCATTTTCATTTTTGTACCAGTCTTCATAACTGTGTCTTCCATTGTCCACACCGAAAGGAAAGCACTTGATTTCATTGCATTCAGAAAACACAAGGACATGTTTTATTGGTTTACAACATAATACTATACCAGGCAGCTTGAATTAGATTTTTTTAATTATTTGATTTTTTTTTTACTTTTTTTTGTTTTGTAAATGAATCAAAAATGTGAATTAGCTGATTTCAGATGAATTCTGTATATAGATTGCACTGGTTATGGTGACGGTGGATGCAGGGTATATCTGCATAAAAAAAAAATGCAGGCTTAGCGCAAAATATGGATTACCGTACAGTATTATTTTAATAAAATTGTAGAATTTAGCAGGGGCTAGAAGCAATGTTTCTCATAAACACTGGAAAATAGCATAAAATGTAATAACACTGACAGTATTAAATTATATTTTTTAGAAAAAAAATGAAAAATTCTATATATGTAATTATTATTGTTACTATTATTAATATTTTGAGACAGCCTTGCATAACTTTGCCTTGTATCCAGGAATACATCTGGTACGTATTTTCTTAACTCACAGTAATAAGATGTCAATTAACTTTCAAAAAAAAAGAAAAAAAACACTTTACGATAAGATTAACAAGTCGTTTTATTTTAATGTAGGAAGCAAAAAAAAAAAAAACTTTTGAAAGTAACAAAAGAACTGGATAATGATTTTACATTTTTGAATATTTTTTTTTTTTGGTTATTTTTTTACCGGAAGCCTATGTTTTCATAGAACACAATAAAGGAAAAGGTACGTGAAAAGTTGTACCTTTGGGTTTCGTAAGAATGTAACGATATTTTTGAACACAGGATTCACGAAAATCAGTCGGAGGATCAGAATGTATATATCTATATCTAGTGCCGAATGTGTACATTAATGCAGAATGTGTATAGCTCACATACTTTACATTATACAAGGCAACTTTTTTTTTCAAAAACATTGGACTGTGATGTTCGTTGTGCCATTGTCTTCTCTGAGCCATTTAGGAAAAAAAAAAAATTTGGAACAAAGTTCCCATATTCTGGACAATCCAAAAGAAAATATACCACTGGATCTTGTTTGTAGACCTCCAACAACACCAGATTTCACTAGAGGGCCCTCTTATCAAAGAGATGCAGACCAGATCCCAAGACATTTACCACTGTTGACTTTTCTCCTTGGATGGACCATTCCAAAAGAGCAAATATGTGGACTTTTCAAGAGGCAATTTATACCACTGAATTTTGTCTGTAAACCCCCGATGCCACCAGATTTGACTACAATGTGCTCATGGTGAAGTAAACCAAGACCTGGGGCCGCCACAACTACTGTTGATTGTTTTACATGGATAGAACAACCTAATGCAAATGATAAAGTATCCAGATTTTTCAGGAGGAAATTTACCATTGAATTTTGTGTGTAGACCCCCCAATACCATCAGATTTCACTACACAGACCTAATGGAGAAGTAGGCCAAGACCTGAAGCCACCACATCTACCACTATTGTCTATTTTACATGCATACAACAACCTAATGCAAAGAATAGAATACCCAGACATTTCAGGGGGAAATTTAAAATTGAGTTTCATTTCCAGACCCCACCCCCTCCCCTCCAACACTAGATTTCACTACAGGGCCCTCTTGTCCAACAGACGAAGCCCAGAGGCCAACACATTTGGTAGATGGACAAATCCAATACAAATGAGTAAATATCTAGACATGTTAAGACCACTGAATCTTGTTTATAAAACCCCCAATGCCACCAGATCTAAGTCCAACACACTTACCACTGTTGACTGCTCTACATGGATAGAACAACCTAATGCAAATGATAAAATATCCAATATTTCAATTGAATTTTGTTTGTAGACTCCTAACCTCCACAACCTCCTTTGCTACAAAGTCACCTCGAACAAATAGACCAAGATTCAAGACAACCACAACGTCAACTTTTTTTCTGTAAATGGAACCATCCAACACAAGGGAGAAGATATCCAGACTGTACAAAAAAAAATCCAATAAAAAATCCAATACAAATATCTAGACATATTAAGACTAAATTTACCACTGAATCTTGTTTATAAAACCCCCAATGCCACCGGATCTAAGGCCAACACACTTACCACTGTTGACTGCTCTTCATGGATAGAACAACCTAATACAAATGTTAAAATATCCAATATTTCGATTGGGTTTTGTTTGTTGACTCCTAACCTCCACACAAGGGAGAAGATATCCAGACCATACAAAAAAATGATTGAGTAGCCCAAAATGCCCACATCTATCACTGTTTTCTTTTTTCTATGGAAGGAAGACTCCAGCATAGTGTTCCAATATTGGTTGAATTGGACCTCTTCTACTCTGAAGAGAAGATAGCAAATATTTTTGAACCCTAGAGCACCAAAACATTGTGAAAGGGATTTTATACATACAATTTGTGGTCATTATTCTCTTGGGAGTTAAGCAGTGGTAACCAAACTTAAGGCCAGATTATAGGACAATTGCCCCAGGACCTCTATAACCTATCGGCCTTCAATAAGCTATTTTTTATGTGTGGCAAAAACTAACCATATATTAAATGATACTCCTACTGAAAAGTGGTCCTTCTACTAAATCTTAAACCCAAGACCTACATCAACCCTTGCTCTACTTACAGACATTTTTCTATTAAGTTGTGGGGTCCATTTTGAAAATGTAATTGATTGACTGAAGAAGAAGTTAGTCTATTTAAAAAAATATCTGAACATTGGAGGTAATCAAGTAGTAATTAGTAAGTCCTTGAAAGGTGACCTTCAGCAATTTTTATAAATAAAAAAAAAATATAAGAAATTTGGTAGATTTTCCCTCTGAAAAACCTTACAGGTGACTGTCGTAGTGGATTGTTCTCCCCCAAAGCACTTATAGAAAGGGATTTCTTACAATACATACCGATAGTGAATCATTCTTGATGTTTACTACTTTTTGTATCACAGATTACTATTCACCAGCCTTTTTTTTCATATTCTGTACTTTGTATTGAAAGACACGGTACAGTCTGATGATCTGTGATCTAATCCATAGCAACAAGGCCATTATTTTTTTATATTTTGGTCTTGGATTTTTTTTTTTTTAAATTAAGATATCAACCAAGATTTTGGTTGGTTAGTTGATGTCATGTTTTTGCACATTGCACTCTAACTTTAAATGTAATTAAAGTGTACTTTTTGCCTATTGATAATATTCCTAAAAAAAGGGTATGTCAAAAAAAAAAAACTATTTTAACCCCATCAGATATTATCTACTGTTACTTTACACAGACTAATAGGATCTGCCAACAATCTAATTTCTAAGAGGTTGGGTGAATTTTTTTTCTCCCTCTGATTCTAATGTTTTTGACAAAGAACACCTTAAAAAAGTATTAAAATTTACATATCCATTCACCCAGCAAAATTGTATTTTGTAATTGAATGATCTTTTGTCCAACAGCATTTTTGATGGCCTTCATTAGATTTTTGGCAGATATTGGGGAGCTGTACTTGGTGATTTGGTCATTTTTTAAGTCATAGTTCACCTCTCTAATCCCTGACTTGTGTATAGATGATAAGTAAATAATGAATTGAAATATTCTAAATTTCAGCCTAAATTTCTGTATTTCCATTAGAACAGCAGAGGTCCCTCAAGTGCCTTTTCACGACTGCATTTTTATCTTTCAACCATCACACGGGTTTAAGCAACATAAACTATTCATAAAATCAACCAGCTATACTGAAATAAGTAGAACAACCACTCAAAGCAGCATTAAAGTGTCTAAGCAAAAAATACAAAAATAAATTATGGCAAAAATATTTTTGTTAAGAATAGCTAGGATGACTATATTTTCAAAAACAAAGACAATATATCTAGAAATAAAATAATCTATACAGTAAAACAAACTTAACATGTGATTATAGATGGGCATTTAACAACCAAATACATCCATGTACTGTAACATTTTTTGAATGTGCTTTTTCAGATTTTTTTCATCACTAATCTACTTTTAACAGATCTTAAGCTGAATGTAAGTAAAAAATTAATAAAATGAAAAATAAAATCACATAAAATGAAATACAAAAATATAGACATAAAAGAAACAAAAACTGAATATAAGTATCTAAGACAAAAGCAATTTCATTGCCTGTAATAGTTCTCCTAACCTACATAGCTATCTGTCCATATATGTGCCAAACTTATTATATACACGCTATTAATATTTTTTTTGATAAATCAGTCTACTAAAAGATTTTCTTTTTTCAGCTTCCAATTTTAAAAATTGTATCACAGGTTACAGAAAAAATGATATTGTATGTTTTGACAATGACTTGATTTTGCTGACACATTAACAAAGAAAGGGGGCAATTTCGGAATCCTTAAAGGGACTCTTTAAAAATAATACTACAATTTGTCATTTTTTAGACATTTTCAGTTATACACCTTCTCCCATCTTTACCTTGCATCGTGTATGTCAGCTGGGTATATAGAGAGGTCCATTTTACATCAATACAAATTACAACCATGTATGTTTATTCTGAACCAAACTCACATTACCATAGGGTCCTATGACGCCACAATACAAGCCTTTAAAGGGGTTTTGCCACGAAGTAAAATTGATGTAGGAAGTATGTATATTAAATAATAAACATTTTCACCATTCATTCCTATTACAAATTCTGCACCGTTTTTGTTTTAGCTGCTCCTTTAGTGCTCCATTGTTTACAGCTCGTCTCCAGGGGATACGACCAGGGCTGTGAGCTCCTCAGTCCTGGACAGACATGCTCAGACATCACTTCTCCTCTCAGGCAGCTACTGAGTGTTCAAACCCCAGGTGCTGTCACTCTACTCCCGTCCTCTGTGCTCCTTAGTAATTAGTCAAACAGTGTAAATAAATAAAAAGAAACCTCAATCAGGTTTGTGCATTGATAAAGAGAAGCAAAAAAAAAACCACAAGTTTGGTTCCTGCAGGGATTTGAACCTAGGAACCTTGTGCCTGGAGGCAAGAACTTTACCCCTCAGCTACTCACAATGCTTTACATACACAGACCTTTCTTTGACAACAGAGAGGAGAGGCATGGTGATGTCATCCTGCTGGGTCACATAATATGTCAAACAAATCACACACGCCTCCTTCTGAGCACACAGAGCTGAAGAGCTGGATGCATGAGGTATGAAATGAGATCATGGCAAAACCCCTTTAAAGGTCACTTTTTATTGCCTGACATAAGCTAGAAGATGTAAAAAATAATTCTGTGATAAAATAGTGACTTTGCTTCTAACAAACCACAACCTTTATTAACATTTCTACCATAATGTTTGCAAGTTTGACGAAGTTTTTATTAACTATGTACTGTTTATGGAAGTTGAGGTCATTGCAAGAAAAAAAGTTAGTCAAGCATTGGGTTTCTATATTATATTATAACACTATTAAGAGGATCTGTCCCAGGAGACCAGCTTCTTCTACTGTTGACATATGTTCTCCGGTGGCTCACAAACTCTTGCCACTGTTACTAATTCCAACTCCCATTTTAAAAAAAACAAACAACTCTCATGTCAGTTCAATACCATAAGGACTTATAAAGGAGAATAGGGTCCAGTTTTCGTATAACCTTGACAAGATTCAACATTGGAGACTAAGAGATTTTCCTAACCATGGAACCAATTGGTTCATCAGATACTTTGTTATAGGTTCTTCAGAGAAAATTTTTCTTAGTGGTGCCCCATTAGGGAAAAAGAAGAGCGATTTAATTGTCTAAGGAGAGCATCAGAGGAGTATCTTGAATTTTCTGAGCCCAAATGAAAATCATTGACAGGGCCAAATCTGGAGAAAATAGCCCATTCTTATATCAGTTCTGTCCTTAAAACGTTAGAAAGGGTCAGAAAATGCTTTTGGTATGCCCTTGGCCAGATTTAGTGCCTGGGTCAAAAAGATTTTCCCAACCAGAGATCCATAGTACCCCTGGATTCAATAAATCCTGATTATAGGTTCCTCAGGAGAAGAAAATGTTATCTGTGGTTCCCTATTGGTGGAAAAGATCAACAATTTATTTGTCTTGTGAGAACATCAGAAGTTTGACTTTAATCTTTTGACCCAAATGAAAATGTTCGACAGCGGCCCATCTGGAGAAAATAGGCAATTCTTATGTCAGTTCTATCTAGTAAGGATTGATAAAGGGTAGTAAGGTCAAGAAATCGTTTTAGTATGACTTTGACCAGATTTATCGGTGGAATCGAAAGAGTTTTTCCCAACCAGTGATCCATAGAACCCATGTGCTCAATAGACCCTGACTGTAGGTTCTTCAGGAGAAGAAAAATATTTTTATTGGTGCCCCATTGGTGAAAAAGATTGGTGATTTAATTGTCTTGGGAGAACATTAGAAGGATATTATGAATCTAATGAGAACAAAGGAAAATCTTTGATAGGTCCCTGTCTGGAGAAAATAGACAATTCTTACATCAGTTCTGTCCCATAAGAAGTTATAGTGGGTGGCTCTAGAAATTATTTTGGTATGACCTTGGCAAGATTTAGTGATGGAGTCAAAAATATTTCCCAACCAGAGATCCATAAAACCCCTGAGCGCAATAAATCCTGGTAATGGGTAGCTCAGGAGAAGAAAATGTTATCAGTGGTTCCCCATTAGTGAAAACAATTGGTGATTTAATTGTCTTGGGAGAATGTCAAAAGTTTGTCTTGATTCTCCTGAGCCCAAATGAAAATCTTTGACAAGGCCAACTCTGGAGAAAATAGACAATTCTTATGTCCATTCTATCTCATAAGAACTTGTAAAGGGGAAGAGGGTCCAGAAATTGTTTTCAAGTGACCTTGGCCAGATGTAATGGTGGAATCAAAGAGATTTTTTCCAAACAGGGATCCATAGAACCAATGGGCTCAATAGATCCTGGTTATAGGTTCCCCAGGAGAAGAAAATGTTATTAGTGGGTCACCATTGAGGGAGAAGGTCAGCAATGTAATTGTCTTGGGAGAACATCGGTAAGGTATCTTGAATCTTCTTGAAGACACTTCGCGGAGAAAACAGACAATTCTTTTATCAGTTCTATCCAATAAGGACTCAAATAGAGTATTTAGGTCGAGACATAGTTTTGGTTTGATTCAGATTAAATTTAGCGATGGAGTCAAGGAGATTTTCCACAAATGCTCTTAGTGGTGTCCAATTGGGGGAAGTGGTCAGAAATGTCATTGTCTTGGGAGAACATCGGTAAGGTATCTTGAATCTTCTTGAAGACACTTCGCGGAAAAAACAGACAATTCTTTTATCAGTTCTATCCCATAAGGACTCAAATAGAGTATTTAGGTCGAGTCACAGTTTTGGTTTGACTTTGATTAGATTTAGCAATGGAGTCATGGAGATTTTCCACAAATGCTCTTAGTGGTGTCCAATTGGGGGAAATGGTCAGCAATTTAATTGTCTTGGGAGAACATCAGTAAGGTATCTTGAATCTTCTTGAAGACACATTGTGGAGAAAACAGACAATTCTTTTATCAGTTCTATCCCATAAGGACTCATATAGAATATTTATGTCAAGACATAGTTTTGGTTTGACTCTGATTAGATTTAGCGATGTCAAGAAGATTTTCCACAAATGCTCTTAGTGGTGTCCAATTGGGGGGAATGGTCAGCAATGTAATTGTTTTGGGAGAACATCAGAAAGGTATCTTGAATCTTCTGAGCTCCAATGGAAATCTTTGACGGGATCCTACTTACCATATGGTATTTAATATTTTGGTGTTTTATTTCAGTTTTGCCCCTCCCTCCCTTATTAGCCACCAAGACATGGGTGCAACTCTTACCTCTGCACCTTTCATATTTCTGCCCTACTTTCATTGTTCTCCTAAAACAGATCCTCTAAAACACATTCACTCGACTGTTAGATAAATAGTGCCCATAAAATTGACATACCTATCAGTTTTCTCTATTATGCATTGTGGCAACTCAAGATTTCGAGTGCCTTATTGCAATTATAGACCATGATTCCTTTTAAGTGTTTATTGTGATGTCAAAACAATAGTCTTAACTTGTGTCATTGATCCAATGACCTTCCAACGTCGACAAAAAATACAAAAAATAGTGATAAAAAAAATGCTACAGCTTTAATACAATGTAACAAGTCCTCTGTTGCTACGTGTTGTACAGTGGTCAATGCCAAATTAACTTTTTGAGGTGTGTAGCATGTCGTAACGTCTACTAATGAAGCCGTGCTGTACAGTTGTGTGTTTTTGTAATAGAGAGAACAGTTCGATACAATGTATAGTGTATTTTAATGTCTGCAAAAAAGGATAACCTCACATGAATTTTAACAGTGTTCTGTATTGTCCAATTTTTTTTCATTTAAAAAAAAAAAAATTCTACAAATTAATTGCGGTTAAGCCATGGTTAAAAAAACCATGGCTTAATTGCAATTTGTAGATTTTTTTTTTCTGTTTTCAACTTTTTTTTCTGTTTTATTTCATTTGGTTTGCTGACATTGTACAATGACAGATGCCCCTGTAGATTTTGATAGGTGGTCTTCTTAATAATGCTTATTGTATTGCAAATCGGCATCTGCTGCTTCTTAATGTGAAATCATACTTCTTTTATAAATTGTAAATTACAAATGTGTTTAAGCCGATCTATGTAGAATGTTGTTTTAACTTTTGAAATATCTAAATGTATTGATATTGGGGGAAAAAACTGTTTTGTTACAGAAATTGTCAACTTATTAAACAGTGTTTGCTAACTACATACCCTGTGTATCTATCTATCTATCTATCTATCTATCTATCTATCTATCTATCTATCTCATATCTATCCCATATCTATCTATCTATCTATCTATCTATTATTATTATTATTATTATTTTTGAGCGCCCTTGGTTCCAGAGCGCTGTACATTCGGGTTTCATACATAAGATAGGTCAAACAAGTACAAAGGTGACAAATGAATAACTAACAACCGGTACAACAGGAGAGAGGTCCCTGCCCGTGAGGGCTTACACTCTAAATGGAAGGTGGGAAGAGACAGAAGGTGAGGGGCAGACATGGTTGTGTCGGCAGAGGGGCAGAGGGGAGAGGCAGAGGAGTATCGAGGAGAGAGGTGAATCAGACGGGCGGCCAGGGGGTTTTTAAGGAGGGAAATTGGGAAAGGGGAGAAAGGGGGCTAGGGGAGGCCACAAGAAGGTTTTTGGGAAATAGTTAGTCGTGAGTTACAAGGGGAAGGCCCAGCTTTTTTGGGTTTTCCCCGAATTTAAAGGGAAAATGAGCGGATAGGGGGAGGGGGGCATCAGAGGTGGGGGCTGGGATGTGGGGTTTTGAAGGACAGTTTGGGAGTCAAAGGTTATCTTTTGTACCATTGACTGTGAAAAGAGATCAGGGGGAGGGATAGAGGGGGGGTGGTGGGGAAGTTTATGAATTTTTTTTTTCCCCAAATTTTTAAAGGTTTCCCAGGAACTTGAGGGAAGGAGGTTTATGGACGAAAAGAAAGTCGGGGAAATGGGAGGGTAGAGGGGGACAAAATTTTCCCCCGGATTGAAAGGGTTTTTGGGGGGGAATCGAAAAAAAAATGGTTTTAAAAAGCCATGCGGGGTATTTTTACCCCGCCCCGGGAGTGTAGATAAAAAGAGTAGGGGGGGGCCCGGGAACAGCCCCCGGGGGCCCCCAAACGAGAGCGGGGGAGAGGAGGAGGTGGTGCATGAGGGGAGGATGCTAAGGGGTTTGATCATGTGGGGTTTCCCGGAGGATATCCAGGAAAAGGGGAAAGCCCCGTGATCCCGGGGGGAGGAGGGGATTTTTTGGAGGAGTGGTGGTCGCCCAAGTGTAAAAGGCGGAAGGACAATTTGGGAGGAAAGACAGAAAAAGTGGCGGGAAGTTTGGCAGTTGCAGGTCTTGGGTGATTTGGTTAGGGGGGGTTTTCTGGAGAGTGGTGGGGTGGGGAACCCCCAAATTCCCAGTGGGAAAAGGAGAGAGTGGGTGGAAGTTTAGGGAGAGTTCAAAAATAGACTTTCTGTTCGAGGATTTTTGGGGCGAAGGGAAAGCATTGGGGGAAGGGGGAAATAGTTGGACGGGACAAGAGAGGTAAAGGGGGGGATTGTTTTTGAGGAGGGGTTTGTGATGCTGCATGTTTTAAAGGGGGAAAGGAAAAGGGGGCCAGGGGTTTAAATTGAAGGTTGAACGGAGGGAAAGGGGGGGCTTTTTTAACAGCCAAAGGTCAGGGAGGGGGGGAAAATGGCAGGGGCCCGGGAATTAAGGTAGTGGGTTGGATTTGGACAGCAGAGTGGAGGTTGTCATGAATGCAGTGAAAAGGGGAATTTAAAGGGGGAAATAGGATGAGCAGGGTAAAAGGTGGATGCGGGGACCCGGGCAGGAATAGAGAAAAAGGATGGAGGGGATGCGGGGGGTGAAGCTTTTTTCTGTTTGAGATTGTTTTTATTTGGGGAGTGAAGGGCAAAGCCCATCTGTGAAAAGGAGAGGGGGGAAAGGGGTTTGCAGGTGGAGGGGAGAGCGTTGAAGGTGTTAAAAATTGTCGGGGGTTTGTGAGAAGGGAGATAGGGAGGGGGGGAAGTTAATCCTTTTTGGGGGCGGGGGATTGCGGATTTAAAAAAAGTGTGTATTTATTTTTTGAAGGGAGGGCGGCCCTCAGTGGAGGGGGTTTTTTTTCCAGCGGCTTTCCCGGGAATTTGGAAGATCCCCTCGTGTTTGGGGGAGTCTGTCCCATGGTTGTCTGTTGTTTTTTGCGTTTTTCTGTTTTGTGTGAGAGGGGCACCCACATAAGAGTGGAATTAAATTGGTTTTTTAGAAAGTTTTGCTTTTGGTCTGGGTCAGAAAATGAGAAGATGGTAGAGAGGGGGGAAAAAAGATTTCAGAGAGAGTGCGGGGGTTTAAAGGTGTTGTAGGTTTCAAAGGGGGAGCAGCGTTTTTGGGGGGGGGGGCAGGTGGGGTGGAAATGGTGGAAAAAGGACCCCGGTTGTGGTCAAAAAGTTTGGGTAAAGGAGAAAATTGAGGTTTTTAGATAGGGGCGGGAAGGTGGGTGAAGGGGAGTCCGGGTGTGTTTCCATTTATGAGGGGCGCCAGAGGCCATGGTTGGGGGTGAAGGAAGAGGAGGTGACAGGAGTTTGTTAGTAGTGGAGTGGAGTGGGGTGTAACGATTGGGCGTTAAAATTCCCCCATGTTAATAGTGGGATATCAGGAAAAAAAAGGGAAAGGGAAAGGCCAGGGCGAAGGGGCCCCCCAAGGAAGGGGGGGCGGGGGGGGAACAGAAAACCACAGCCATTTGGGAGGTTGGAGGGAGAGTAGATGGGGGGGGAGTGCACCTCGAAGGAGGGGGGGTGGTGAAGGCAGGTGTAATGGGGACAAAGGACAGCTTTTCTGACAAAAGGGACGGCCCCCAACCCCCGCCGGGTTTTAATTCCCAAAGGGCGGGGGGTGTGGGTAAATGGGGGCCCCCGGTAAGGGGTTCCCGCGGGGGGAAGTGGTGTCAGAGGGGGGCCCAGCCAAGGTTTCTTTTGGGCCAAAGGGAAGGATAGGTTGCTTGGATAAAAAGGCCCATGGTAAAGGGGAAAGCTTTTTTGCAAAAGAACTGTATTTCAGGAGTCCGGGACATAGGGATAGGGATGGGGGGAAAAAGGGTTTGGGTTTTTAAGGGGTTCAGGATTTTGGCTTCGTGGCCCGTAAGAGGCGGGTTGAAAAACCCAGTGGGGATGCACAAAGGGGGGCCGGGGGAAATTGGGGGAAAGATTTTTCCCCCCGGGGCAGCGAGGGGAAAAAGCGGGGAAAGAGAGTGAGGGGTTTTTGTGTGGGATGAGAAAAAGGGGGTTGTGTAATTTTGTAAAAAAAGGGTTTTTAATGCGTGAAAAAAGGTAAAAGAGTAGGGGTTGGGTGTGGGGGTTTTAAGGATAGATGTGAAAAATTGGGGGACCATTGCCCTTTGGGGGGTGTGTGGGGGTTTTTAGGAAAGGAGTTTGGGGAATAGGGAGGTAGTGATGATGGGGCATAGAGGGGGGTTATGACAAAAACAACTAATTAGTGTTCCCTTAAAGGCTTTCCCGGAAAAATTTTTTCCCCGAAATTTGGGTTTTAAATTCGAAGTCACACTTCTGGAATTGAATCAAGCTTTTGTACACTGAAGGTCATCACCCTACATGTGCACTTATATATAACCCTACTTAAATAACGTATCGGGTTGTGAAAAAAAGGAAGTGGGAGGATGGAGGTTTTTCAGAGCAAAAAGGGATTTGCAAGGGGGGAAAGCTGGGCCCTAGGGGCCCTTTGTCACAGTAGGGATGCAACAAAGTTATTTTTGCAAAAAATTTCATCCCAAATTACATATAGAAAAGGGGGAGAAAGGGGGGTTTCCCACTTTTAAAAAAAGGAGAATCGCTTGGCTGTTGTAGCCCCCTAAAAAATTCAGACAGAAATGGAGGAGGGGGGAAAGTGGTTCACAGGGAGAAACATATCTGAAATTTGACGGAAGAAGAAGGTCAGGTGAGAGATGTTTTTCTTAGAGATTCCATTCAATTTTATAATGTTCTTTCCGGTTTAATTGTGAAGTCACACTTAAAAGGAAATTTCAATTCATGGATATTTCATCAAGGGTTTTTCAAAACACTTTCTATTATCAAACTATTATCTAACCTATCAAACTATTAAAAAATCTAAACCCCTAAACAAAAAATTTCCCTATTTTCTATCCCCTATCTATTATCTATTATTATCTAAACTATCTATCTATTATCTAATTTATTCTAACTATCCTTTCTTCCCATTTTTTATCTATCTATCCCTTTTCTATCTCATATCTATCTATCTCATATCTATCAAACTACATATAAACCTTTTCAAACTTTCTACTGTCTGGGCTATTAGTTTTTCGTTTTTTCTATTGATGTGATATCTAAATTTTAAAAGGGGTGTTTTTTATCATGTGGTTTTACGGGAGGGCCCCGTTTCAAACCCTTTTCAAGGTTCTAAAAAAAGTTTTTGGGGTTCCTATTCCTGCCCAGACTGTGGGGGGTTCTACACTTAAAGGCTCCTCTTTCCTATTTAGATGTGGGCTTTTCCAAAAATTCGGGGGCTTCACTTCCCCCCTCGTTCCCACTGTTGTGGGAAAGTCCACAGTTTTTAGCCCCCAAATTCCTGTCAAGCTGGGGAAAAGTCCTAAAATTTTCAGATACCCATTTTCCCTTGTTAGGCTTTGGGCTTTATACAAACAGGATGGGCATATTAACTTGAAATTCCAAATTTGAGCCTTTTACGGGGAACTTTGCGAAAAAAATTTGTTTTAAACTTAAGGACAGAAGGTTTTATTGTAAATTTTAAAAAATTTTGGTCTTAAGAAAGTTTTGATAAGCCCCGGGTTTGTTGTGATAAAACCTTTGGGGACAAAAACGGTTGAAAAGGAAATAAAAAATTTAAAATTGTTGCTTTTTAAAAAAAAGATGGGGGGGTTTATAAGATGATGCCCAACACCCTGACACTGAGCTTTTGCCGGACCCAACACCTGACCTGGGGTTTGCAGCCCCAACACCCTGCCCATGACGTGGGGAGGCCAACCCCTACACTGAGCTCCCGGGCCCAACACCCTAAAACTAGCGTGCCGGAGCCAACACCCTGACACTGAGCGCAGGGGGGACCCCAACCCCCTTAAACACTGGCTGCAGGGGTGGGGGCCAACACCCTGACCTGAGCTCAGCGCAGGGGTAAAGCCCCTGAAAACTGACTGCAGCGGGGGGGCCAACCCCCCTGAAAACTGAGTGCAGGGGCGGGGGCCAACACCCTGACCCCTGAGCTTTTCCGGACCCAAACCCGAAAATGAGTGAGCGCGGGGGGCCCCCAACACCCCTAACTGACGCAGCGTGGGGGCCCAAAACCCCCCAGACATGGTGCAGAGGGGGGGCCAACCCCCTGACACGAGCTGCAGCCCCGGGGGGCCCAAACCCCCTAAACACTGGGGCCAGCGGGGGGGGAACCCAACCCCCCTGAAAATAGCTGCAGCGCGGGGGAAAAACCCCCCTTTACACTGGCTGCAGCGCGGGGCCAACCCCGACATTTGACCCGCAGGCAGGGGAAAGACCCTGACACTGAGCGCACGGGGGGGCCAAACACCCTGACCCGGAGCTGCACCGGGACCCAAAACACCCGACACGGGGCTGCAGCGGGGGGCCCAAAGGCCCACGGGCTTTTTTAACAAGACATTTTCCCTTCAGAACAAAACCTCCCCGGGGGTTCCCCAAAGATGCTGAGTTCAAATGCTCAGTGTTTTCCAGAGATGAGAGCTGCCAGCTTTGGGCCCGAATTTTCGGGGGGCGATTTGATCAGCCTTTTAAAGGCTAAAGACCAAACCCCACACACGAATCAAATTGGACGAAAGGCTGTCGCCCCAGGGGGAAAGGTCTTCTAAAGATAACGTACAAAAAAACTTTTTTGGGTTCAGTTTTTGGTTTTTGGGAGGTCGTAGGGGCAACCGGGTGAGGAGTACAAAAAGAGGGGGGGGGGGCTCCCAAAGGGGTCGGGCAAGTGGTAGGAGTGTAGGGTTTTTGGGGGGCTGTATGAGGCGCCAGTTTGGGGGGGAGCTACATTTTCTTTTGGGGGAAACCCGAAAAAAAAATTTGTTTTTACTTTCCTAACTGGATGATTTCCCCCCCCTTTTTGGGTCCCAGGGAAATTACCCAAACATGAAAAAGGAAACTTTCCCAAAAAATTAAAAAAAAAAAAATTTTTTTTCCCCAAAAACCCCAAAAATTAGCCCCAAAAAAACGGGGCACACTTCCCTTTTCTCCCAACAATGTAGTTTGCTGGGGAGACTGTGGAAGTGACAGATTTAATTCATTATCATTAGGATTAATGACAACTCTATTGCAATGTTGGAGGACTAGACAAGGAAAGAAAAGAGGGAAGGAATCGTGTTAAAGGAAAAAAAAAAAGGGTTTTAAAAAAAGGGGGAAATTTTTTTTTTTCCCAAAAACCCCAAAAAAATTTTTTTTTTTGGGGAAAATTTTTTTTGGGAAAAAGGGGGGTTTTTTCCCCGGGGGAAAAAAATTTTTTTTTTTAAAAAAAAAAATTTTTTTCCCCCCGGGTTTTTTCAAAAAAAAAAGGGGGGTTTTTTCCCTTTCCAAAAAAAAAATTTAAAAACCCCAAAAAAATTTTTAAATTTTCCCAAAAAAATTTTTTAAAAAAAAAAAACCCCCCCCCCCCCTTTTTTTTAAAAAAACCCCCCAAAAAAAAACCCCCCCCCTTTTTCCCCCTTTTAAAAAAAAAAAATTCCCCCCCTTTTTTTAAACCCCAAAAAAACCTTTGGGCCCCCAAGGGGGGCCCCCCTTTTTTCCCCCCCTTTTCCCCCCCCCCCAAAAACCCCCCAAAAAAAAAAAAAAATTTGGGAAAAAAAATTTTTTGGTTTTTTTTAAAAAAACCCCCCAAAAATTTTTTTTTTTTTCCCCCCCCCCCCCAAATTTCCCCAAAAGGGGGCCCCCCCAAACCCAAAAAGGGAATTTTTAAAAAAACCCCCCAAAAATTTTAAAAATTTTTAAAAAAAAAAAAGGGGGGGGGGAAAAGGGGCCCCCCAAAAAAAATTTTGGGGGGGGGGGGGGAAAAAGGGGCCAAAAAAGGGTTTCCCCCCTTTGGGGGGGGGCCCCCAAAGGGGGGGGGGGTTTTTTTCCCCCCCCCCCCCGGGGGGTTTTTTTGGCCCAAAATTTTTTAAAAAAACCCCCCCCCCCCTTTTTTTTTTTTAATTTTTTTTTTAAAAAAAAAAATTTTTAAAAAAAAATTTTTTTTTTTTTCCCCTTTTTAAAAAATTTTTTTAATCCAAAAAAATTTTTTAAAACCCAAAAAAACCCCCCCCCCCCAATTTTTTTTGAAAAAGGGGGGGCCTTTTTTCCCAAAATTTAAATTTTTTCCCCCCAAAATTTTCCGGGAAAAAAAAACCCTTTTTTTTAAAATTTTTCCCCCAGGGTTTTTAAAAAAAAAAACCCCCAAAAAAAAATTTTTTCCCAAAAAGGGAAAAAACGAAAAAAAAACCCAAAAAAAAGGGGGAAACCCAAAAAAAAAAGGGGAAAAAACAACCCCCCGGGGGGGAAAAAACCCAAAAAAAATTTAAAACCCCCCCCCTTTTAAAACCCCCCAAAGGGGGCCCCTTTTTAAACCCCCCGGCCCATTTTCCCCCTTTTTTTAAATTTAAAAAACTTTTTCCCTTTTTTTCCCCCGGGGGGAAAAAAAAAGGGGAAAAAAACCCCCCTTTTTTTCCAAAAATTTGGGTTTTTTTTTAAAAAAAAAAAAGCCAAAAAACCCCCCTTTTTTTTTTAAAAACCCCCTTTTTTTTAAAAAAAAAAATTTTTTTTTTTTTAAAAAAAAACCCCCCCAAAAATTTTTTCCCCCCCGGGGGAAAAAAAATTTTTAAAAGGGTTTTTTAAAAAACCCCAAAAAAATTTTTTAAAAAAAAAAAAAAATTAAAATTTTCCCCCCAAACCCCCGGGGAAAAGGGGTTTTCCCCCCCCCCCCGGGGGGGGGGGGCCCCCCCCCTTTCCCCCAAAAAAAGGGGGGGGGGGAAAAACCCGGTTTAAATTTCCCCCCCCGACAAGGGGGGGGGGGGGGCCCCGGGGGGGGGGCGGGAAAGGGTTCCCCCCTTTTCCCCGGGTTTTAAAGGGGGGAAAAATTTTCCAACCTTTCCCCCCAGGGGGGGGGGGGGGGGAGGGGGGGGCCCTTTTGGGGGGGGGCCCCCGAAAACCCCAAAATTCGGTCCCTTTTAAATGGGAAAGCCTAAAACTGTGGAAATGCCCACAGCCTGAACAGGAAGTGGGAACCTGGTTATAGACTATCTCACCCCCCCCCTCCCCCCCTGTTTATTCTTGATCCAATCTGGGGGTTCATTTCCCCAACCCTGTGAGTCACTGCCTGCAGAGTCTTATTTCTAGCTACAGAGTTTGTTTACCTAACTAAATGAAAAGCTTTTACCCTTTCTATTCAAAAACAGTAGAGGAAAGAAAAGCTGAAAGGAAGGAGCGCACCCTTGTGTATTAAACAGGTATCTCTCGAAGTGAATCACTGAGAGTACTCTGGCTTTCTTCACAAAAGTTTCACCCTTTAAGTCTCAGCTTGTCTGCCTTTAAAAAACTCCTACAGCTTTAAGACCCACCCACATCTGCCCAGGAAGTTTGAGTCGAACCTGTGGACCCACCCACACCCAACGGGAAGTGAATTAAAGTGAAAACTGTCCACAGCCAACCAGGAACTGTGGTTGAACTGTGACCGCCCACAGCTGACCAAAAGGGTGAAGTCGAACGTAACCCGCCCTACACCGCCCAGGAAGTGTGAAATTTAAAGCGAAAAACTGCCCCCAGCCTGAACACAAAGGGCGATTTTTAGAGGGGGCTTTACCCTTTTTTCCGGCGTAACCTGCGCCTCCCCGGCCCCGAACCCGCGTTGGAAGAGGGATGCGATGTTGGGCACAGCTTCCCATTTCAGCGCGCCCCGCATGAAGGGGCGGAGGGGGGCGGGTGTGGGCGGGGGGGGCTGGGGGGCGGGACGCGGCGCGCTCAAAAACTCCGGGGCATGTACGACCCGGAGTCGCAAAGTGCGGCGATTGCAGAGTGGGCAGCCCCCGAAGGCAGACCGGGTTTGGGTTTTTGGTCTAAAACGCTCCCGGCGGAGGCGAAGTGAAGCGAGTTTCAACTCGGGGGAAACATGAAGATCGCGACAGAAATTCGGCCTCAGCTCCGTGCAGATGGAGTGTGTTTCCCCGAAAAAAATCCCTTTAAAAAGGGGGAAACATTCTCAGAAAAGCGCAAACCTAAAAATAAAAAATCTTTTAAAAAAATCACTTTCCAAAAAATCTAGAACGGCCCCCATATCAAAAATTTAAAGGATTTTGGAAAAATTGCGGGGAAATACAGTAATTCAAATTCTGAAAGCTATTCCATTGGTGGGAAAAGAAACCACCAATCAGAATAGGAGCGAGGGAACCATTAAAACCTAGGAGAACTATTGCCCCAATCATATTCAAAGGGGGGACAGTTCAAAATACAGCAAAAAGGCAAAAAAGAGCTGTTTGGTTGGCTGCGGGGCTTGGACTCGGCAAAAGAGCGGAGCATTTTTCTCATAAGTTCTAGGGAAAAAAGAAATGCAGGCGAGCCTGTTTTGATTGCTAACTTAAAAGAGGCCCCGTTATTTGGACCAAGGGGAAAGCGAGCGACGCTCCTAGGGGTTTTTTCTAATGCAATTTTTAATAAAACTGTACATTGCCGAAATAAAATGATAAGACCCCAGAATTTTGCCCATTTAATAAAATGATTCATAATATTGGGGGGTAAAAAAAAAAAAATATTAATTCAATAAAACATGTTTTTTTTTTATTTTTGTTGCAAGATATTGATCCGGGGCTAACGAAAAAAAGAAAAAAAACTGATTTTTTTAAATTTAATATTTTTTTTCGTTCCCCCCATTTATTGTCATTTTATATACACTGGGGAAAACTTCTGGAGTCTTATCATTTGTTTTGGGGCAATGTACATTTTATTTAGTTTCATTAAAAACCCCCATAGGAGCGTGCTGCCCCTTGGCCCAAAAAACCGCCCCCTCTTTTAAAGTTAGCCAATCAAAAACACACCGCTCTGCATTTTTTTTCCCCCATAGAACTCTATGAGAAAGTAGCTCGCGCTCAAATTTGGCCAGATGGGTCAAGCCCCCCGCTAGCTAAACCCCAATCACTGTTTCTCCCTTTTTATGTATTTTGAACTGTCCCCCTTTTAAATAGATTGGTCAATACTCCTCCATGGGAAATAATGGGTCCCGTCCCCCCTGTTTAAATTGGTCAATACCCTCCTTTGGTTAAATGGGCACTGTCGCCCCTGTTTGATTGGTCAATTTCTCCCCCCATAGGTTATAATGGGCATTGTCCCCCTTTTCTGATTGGCTTTTTATGCCGCCCAATGGAAAGCTTAAAACAATTTGAATTACTGTATTTCCCGGAAATTCTTCTATTGCAATTCCTATTACGCCGGTTTCCCCGGGCGAAAAACGCTTTGTTAGGTGATTTAGCTGTTTTATGTTTTAAAAGGTTTTTCGCTCTTTTTCTAAATATTTTCCCCTAATAAAAATGATTTTTTTATTAAAACTTCTGCCGCCGGCGCTGAGAGCCAGATTTTATGGCCCAACTCTCCATAGACTAAAAGGGAGAAGTAGCTCGGCCCTCTGATTTTGGATACCAAGCCCCCGCTAGCTAACCAATCATCTTTTTCTGCATTTTTTTCTGTATTTTGAACTATCCCGCCTTTGATTTTTATTTGGGTTTAAATTCTCCATAGGCAAATGGGTTTGCGCTCCCATTCTGATTGGTCAATTCCTCCATAGGTTAAATGGGCCCCTGTCGCCCTGTTCTGATTGGCTGGTTTTTGCCGACCCAACGAAAAAATTAAAAAATTTGAATTAGTATTTCCCGGGAATTCTCTCTATTGCAATTCCGATGTAGCCCGTCCGCGACAAAAAGCGTTGTTGGGGATTTAAGATTTATTTGAGAGAATTTTCAGCTCTTTTTCTGATAAATTTTACATTAAAAAAATTATTTTTTTTTTATTCTCCATGCCGCATGGGACACACCTGGGGGAGGGCAGGGGAAATTTTCCCCCCCTGTTGAGCGCACCCCCCGGAGGCGAAATTAGGCGCAGCCCCGCACTGCTCCCCTGTCCCCCACTGGCCCCCCACATGGCCACGCGCGGACTTTTCCCGCATGTATGATCGCACACCTCCGGCGGGAATTTATAGGCACAGCGCCGCACGCGCCCAAGTCCGCATGTGCCTCAAAACACTGGAGAGGCCAGCAGACTTTTTCATTGTTGTATGACGCGCCCCCCGGGACCGACATAAAAACAGGCGCAGATTTGCCGGAAAAAATGGGGGGAAAGGTTCGCCCCCGAGGGGGAGAATCATACATGTCGCCCCAAGTGGGCCGAAGCCCCTAGAACCCCCACATGAACAGGAAAATGTGAGTCTTAGAAAACCCCCTACAGCCTGAACAGATGTGGAAGCCTAAAACTGTGGGAAAACCCCCAGCCTAAAAAACCTAAAAAAGAAAGGGGGGGGTCTGAAGCTGGAAAAACCCCCCAAGCAGAACAGGTTTTGAGTCTGTAGAACCTAACACAACCTGAACAGGAAGTGGGAAGATGTAGCTGGAGAACCACCTACTGCCTAAACAGAAAGGGGTAACCTGAAGCTGTAGAATCCCCCACAGCCTGAACAGGAAGTGGCAGATAAAACGAAGAACCCCCCCACCCCGAACAGGAAGTGGGAACCCGAAGTGTAGGAAAAAACCCCCAGGTGCTAAGTTTGTCAGTGGAACCACCCACAGGCTGAACAGGAGGTGTGAGTCTGACGCTGTCTGTGGCTCTGTGAAGGAACAAATAGGAGAAAACTCCTATAAGCCAGATTACCACATCTCCGGTACGAGGAAGACTAGCAGAGGGGGCTTAACATGTGTAATTGCGGCAACAAGGATACTCATATCCATCGGCAATGATGTGTCACTTTGGACAGGATAGATATCTTTTCCCGAGGAAATCTTTAGTGTCCCGATTTTGGGGGGGAAGATCTGAAAACCCACACAAATTTTTACTGAATCCGAAAAAGCTTTTAAATTAAAAAGGTCAGAATCAATATTCTGGAAAAATTTCCCAAAAATTTACATTAACCATAAGTTGGGGTTGAGATTGTTTAGGTAGTTTTAGGTGTTGACTTACTTTTCCAGGAAGCAGCGCCCCTTATACAGTCTAACCTCAAGTCCGATGCTATCACTTCCTGTTACTACAACAAAGACCCAACGTGACATTGGACACAACCCGTGGCTTTTGGGTTCCATAAATTGGCCCAAAATGTAACAGGAATACGGGGTCATTTTTACCCCAAAAAAACCTATGAAACAGGTTCATGAAAAAAAAAAGAAAAAAGTATAAAAAAAAAAAAAAATATTAAAAGTTCAAATCCACCCCTTTTGCCATTTGACAATATAAAAAAAAACGTGGACCCATATTTGGTATCTCGGACGGACCATAAAAGTCGAGGTATTAAAATATCAATCGATTCATCCTAGTGCACACACCACAGAGAAGAAAAAAAAAATTCCAAATAGCAAAATTAAGTTTTTTGGGTTATTTCACGTCCCCAAGATCAAAAAGTCTATACTTCAGCCCATAAAAAGTGAGCCCTCGCTCAGCTCCATATGTGTAAAAACCAAAAAAGTTACGGGTGGGAAAAGCGCGCAGAGGAAAGTAAAGAAATAAAAATTTTAATTCTGATGTATTAACCTTCTTAAAGCGGATGTATCGCTTCATCAGTTCGGGCAGTTTTCTTGTAGCTTCATTTACTCAGTTCCTCAAATCCAGGGGCGTTTCTTCCCCTCCTAGCTGGGTGTTTCTTAACTGAAGGGGATGACCTATCCATCCCCACTTCATGGCGTGCTTGCTCCCGAGTCAGTATGTTTATTTGAGATCAGAGGGAGGGGATAGCACATCCCCCCCCCTCTACTGTCTGCGTCCACATGTCACTG
This sequence comes from Phyllomedusa bahiana, assembly GCA_025379985.1. Classification (NCBI taxonomy): domain Eukaryota; kingdom Metazoa; phylum Chordata; class Amphibia; order Anura; family Hylidae; genus Phyllomedusa; species Phyllomedusa bahiana. Next base: position 50,123 of record JAODAL010009927.1, read on the forward strand.
TGTCGTTTCTCTCCCTAGTGCAGTCTTTTTTGTAAGAAGCTGATTTACATACCACAGCCCAGCATTCAGTTCTAGACAGTACTATGAACTCAGGCCGGATCTCTTCTCTCTTACAGCTGGAGGTTTGAAAGTGGAATCCAGGTGCTTCTATGACCTCCTCCAGAGCTGCACAGATTGTCTCCTTCTCTGTTTAACGCACTAAATTAGTGATCATGAGGCTCCGAGGCACAATACTGCTGTGTTCTGAGTGTAGAAAGAAGCAGCTGCAGTGTCATGCGCACTGTGGCTGTGCAAGATGAAATTGTTGCGGCCCATATTCTGAGTGAGGAGGCAGGAATGCACGCTCTGTGAGGAAAACGACGGGGATCAGACAGAATGTAAATTAGGTAGGAGCCGTCAACCACATGGAAATGAAAAGGAGGTGGGATCCGACCGACACTGAGGAACAGTGTTTACAGAAAACGAGCATTAAGGGAGACGCAGTGAAAAACAAGGGACAGCTCTGCAAATGACATCCAATTGCAAGTTGTTGTTTTCACAGTCCTTATTCGAAGCCATTTAAGTGTAATGATAAACCCATTAAGCAACAACCCCAGAGGTACAGAAACATCATGGCGGTCGAGCGGCACTGACGCTGCAGGAACCTGGCGGTGATTGGCAGCTGGGTTCCTGCAGTTGCGGTCGGGACCGGAGATAACTCCATTCCCGGACGTTTAACCCCTCGGCTCAAAGTTATTTCTATCAAACTATGACGACACAAAAACACAATTTTTTTATATTTCTATTGTGTGAAAAGTAACAAAACCTAGAAAACTACATAAAATGTAAATTATTGTAATTATGCCAAATGCATAATAAAGTTCTCCTGCCATTTATCCTACACGGTGAGCGCTGGGAAGATAAAATCCAAAAAACAATGGCGGAACTGCGTCCCCCCCCCCCCTCCCCATTTTCATGGAACGTCTGTGCATCCGAAATGCCCCATATAATCTTTGCTGAGATCCAAGAGGGGTGTTGAATCCAAAATGGGGCGACTTTGGAAGGTGTCACCTGTTCTGTGCTATGGGGGGCTTTTGCAAATTGTGACATGGCACCACCAACAGCCAAATAGCGTCCCTCCTTGTACGCCCTGCCATGTGCACAAACAGCAGGTTACACCCACAGATAGGGTATTGCCGAAATTGGAAGATATTGTGTTACAAAATTTAGAGGAATAATTAGGTATAATAAGGATTCTATCAACCAAAATTAATTGCTAATGTTAAGCACAAATGGGTCACGAGGAAATAACAGTTCTGACTCATTATGGGAAAGTAAAAGCATCAAAAAGCTATTCCCACGTAAAGTGATAGGGTCGATCTGGAAAAGGGCTTTCGTTCCTTAGTCCCAACACAGATTAGACTTTAAGACCAGGGTTAAAAGTAGTAAAACATAATAAAAACACAACATATTTGGTGTCACCAGTATCGCACCGACCTGCAGAATAGAGATAACAGGATATTTATACCAAGGAGTGAACGCCATAAAAACCAAACAACACAGAACAGGGTACATTCATTCATATTTTCCCAGTACATTCTATGGTACAGTTGATAACACCATTAAAATGAACATCTTGTCCTGCAAAAAACAAGCTCCCGTATGTGCAGATCCGTCTATCTCATATCTATCTATCTGTCTATCTATCTATCTCATATCTATCTATCTATCTTCTATATCTATCTATTCTCATATCTATTCATATCTACTTTTCTTATCTATCTCCCCCAATCCATTATCTTTTCTCATATCTATCTATCTATTCCCATATCTATCTATTCTAATCTATCTATCATCTATCGATCTATCTATCTTTCTATCATATTCTTCTCCTATCTATCTTATCCCATATTATATCGATCTATCTCATATCTATTATCTATCCCATATTATCTATCGATCTCCTATCTATCGTATATCTTTCTATCTATCTATCTATCTATCTATCTATCGCATATCTATCTAGCTCAGATTATCGATCTTAGCTATCTGATCTATCTATCTAGCTATCGCATATCTATGACTATCCATATCGATCTGAGCGATCGTTATCATTTAGATCGATCTATTTCTAACACACTATTCATTTCTATCTATTCATATCTATTTCATAATCTATACGCTATCTATCTATCTATCTTCTATTATCCTATATCTATCTATCTATTCATAATCTATCTCTCCATATCTATCTCATACCTATCTATCTATCCCCATATCTATCTATCTTCTATCTATTCTATCATATATATCTATACATATCTTTCTATCCATATCTAATCTATCTATCTCTATCTATCTATCTATATCTATCTATGTCATATCTATTATCTATCTATCTCATATCTATTATCTTTCTATCCCCAAAATGACTATCTCCTATCTCTCTATATTATCTATCTCATATCTATCCCATATCTATTATCTTATCTATCTATCTATATCTATTCTCATATTCTCTATCCATATCTATCGATCTATCTATTATCAATCTATCTATCCCATATCTATCTATCTCATATCTATCTATTTCCCATATCTATATATCCTCATATCTATCTATTCATATCTATCTATCTATCTATCTATCTATCTATCTATCCCATATCTATCTATCTATCTATCTGTCTATCTATCTATATCTATTTAGCTATCGCATATTTTTTTTATCTACATACAGTTGAAACCAGCAGTTTCCCTCCCCTCTATATAAAGCCCCATCTGCAGGTTTTTCTCACTCTCTAACACGAAATCATAATAAACCTTCCCCGTTTTAGGTCATTTAGGAACTAAAATTATTTCTATTTGTCAAAGGTAGAACACTGAGAGAGAGGATTTTCAAGGCATTTTTATTACTTTCTGTAAAGTCAGAAGTTTCCTCCATTTCATTAGTATTTGGTCGCTTTGCCCTTAAACTGCTCGGATTTGGGTCAAGTTTGGATGTTTCCACAAGCATCTCACATATAGATGGTGGGGAATTTTGGCCCCTTCCCTGACAGAACTGGTGTCACTGAGCCTGTTTGGGGGGTCTCTTCGTCTTGCTCGCACCGGCCTTTTCAGCTTTGCCATACTTTTCCAATAGGATTGAGATCGATGAGGCTTTGTGATGGCGCTCCAGAACATGGCCCTTGTTCTCCTTCGCCACTTTGTAACCAGTTTGGCAGTTGCTTCGGGTATTGTCCAATTGGAAACCCATGTCGCCCCAAGTGTAACTTCAGGCTGATTGCCTTGTGAGATGTTGCTTCGGTATTGTCACATAATCATCTTTCTCATGATGCCAACTATTTTGAAGGGCTCCAGTCCCTCCTGACAGCAAAACAACCCCACAACAGATGCTTGCCGGCCTTTGTTTCACAGTTGGGGCGGTTGTTCTTAGGCTTCAAGCTTTTACCTTTTCTCCAAACGTAACGATGGTCATTATGGCAACAGTTCCATATTAGTTTCTCGTCAGACCACAGGACATGTGCCAAAAAAGTAGGTTTGGTTCCTGTGCAATTGCAATATGAAAATCTGGCTTTTCTCTGTTTCTTTTGAGTTTATGGCTTCTTCCTGAGCACGGCCTTTCAGCCTGTTGATGCAGTTATCCTTTCACTAGGATAATGACAAATCTTCCAGCTTCGCCAGCATCTTCACAAGGTCTTTTGCTTTTGTTCTTGGGTTGATATGCAATGTCGGACCAAAGCTTATGTTCATTCTGAGCACAGAACCGTCTCCTCCTGAGCCGGTATGATGGTTGGACATTCCCTCTTATTTTACTTGTGTTATAATTGTTTGTGCAGATATGAACGAGGGCTCCTTCAGGTTCTGGAAATTGCTCCCTCCAAGGATGATCCAAGACTTTGTGCACGTCCACAATTCTCTTCTGATGTCTTGGCTGATTCTTTAGCTTTCCCATGATGTTTACAACACAAGCTGTGTGTTTTGGTGTGCTAAAAAATACAATCTACAGCTACTGTTTCCTTAACTCAGATTTTGCAATAAACCTTCAGAAGAAGCTTCCAAAGACCTGGACCTCATCTATGGGTGGTGCAAATTGGTGTAGAAGACAGGGCAGTAGAAGCGCTGTCAATACTGCATGCACTCACTAATACTATAAAGAGCAGTACAGCGACATGTAGTCACCGCACTGTACTGTAGAGAGCGACGATAAACCACCATTCACTGCATGACTCACTAACTACATATAAGAGCCCAGTACAGGACATGTAGTCCGCACTGTACTGTTGAGAGGAGCTATAGACCAAATCACTGCATGTACCTCACTAATACATGTAAGGCAGTAAGAACAATGTAGTACCGCCACTTGTACTGTTACAGCAGGCGCTTAAGTAGATCACTAATCATGCATTGCACCTCACTATACCATGTAATGCCAAGTAAGGCCAGGTAGTATGCACTTTACTGTAAGGAGGCGCTTATTAGGACCCACCAATCTCCTGCATTGCACTCACTAATACATGTCAAGAGCATATGACATTGTCATACCGCATGTAACTGTAGAGAGGCTCTATAGACTTCCAATCACGCATTGCACCTCAATAATACTGTAAGAGCAGAACAAGGACATGTAGTACGCACGGTACTGTAGAGAGGCGTATATAGACCTCCATCAATGCATGCACCTCATTTATAATGTTAAGAGCAGGACAGAACATGTTAGTACGCATGTACTATAGGAGAGGCGCTATAGACCACCAATCTCTGCATGCACCCTCATAATACATGTAGAGCAGTAGGACATGTACTACGGCACTGTACTTAGAGAGGCGCTACAGACTTTCCATCATGCATGCCCCTCACTTACATGTAATAGCAGTTACAGGCCATGTAGTACTGCACTGTACTGAGGAGGCGCTATAGCAACCTTCTCTGCATGCACCTCACTAATACATGTACGAGCAGTACAGGACATGTAGTCCGCACTGTACTGTAGACTATTGGGCGCCATCATTAGACTGCCAATCACTGCATGAACCTCATGTTACATGTAAGAGCAGTTACAGGGCAATGTGTAACCGCTCTGTACTATAGAGAGGTGCGATAGACACTCAATCACTGATGCACCTCTCTACTACATGTAAGAAGAGTAAGGAATGTAGCACCACAATGTACAATAGAGAGGAGCAATAAACCACCAATCATGTATGCCCTCACTCATATATGTAGAGGCAGTACAGGACATGCAGAGCACTGCACTGTACTGTAGAGAGGTGTATAGCACACACCAATCACTGCTTGTACCTCACTAATATATGTAAGAGCAGTACAGGAAATGCTAGGCACCTTAGCACGCACTGTTATTAGAGAAGTGCTATAGACCGCCAATCACTGCATGCACCTCACTATACATGTGAATACAGTACAGGCCATGTCGTACAGCATTGTACTGTTTGAGAGGCGCTATAGACCGCCAATCTTCCAATGCACCACTAATACATGTAAGAGCTGTACAGGACATGTTAGAACCGCACTGTACTGTAGAGAGGCGTATAGACACATTCTCTGCTGAATGCACTCACTAATACATGTAAGATGGCAGGTACGGGGACATGTTAGTACCGCACTGTACTGTAGAAGAGAGGCGCCATAGACTGCAATCACTGCAATGCACTCAAGTATACCATGTAAGGCAGTACGGGCATGTAGTACCGCACTGTACTATAGAGAGGTGCTATAGGACAATCAATCCTGCAGGCACGCTCACTAATACATGTAAGAGCAGTAAGGGACATCGTTGACCGCACTGTAATATAGAGAGGAGCTATATCAGACCACCATCACTGTTTTTGCACTCACTAAAACATGTGAAGAAAGCAGTACAGGACTGTAGTACCGCACTGTTACTGTAGAGAGACGCTATAGACACCTAATCACTGCATGCACATCACTAATACATGTAGAAGAGCAGTACAGACCATGTGAGTACCGCCTGTATGTAGAGGAGCTATATGACGCAAGCACTGCCTGCAAACTCACTAATACATGTCAAGAGCAGTACAGGACAGTAGTACCGCAACGGTATGTAGAGGGCGCTTAGACCGCCAATCATGCATGCACCTCACTAATACATGGAAGAAGCAGTACCGGAAATTTGTGTACCGCACTGTATTGTAGAGAGGCGCTATAGACACTATCACTAGAGGCACCTCAACTAATACATGTAAGAGCAGTACCTGACATTGTAGTAATGGCCATGTACTGATAGAGAGGCCTCATTACAGTTTATTCTCTTTCCTTGGAGTGAACCACTGTAGGGCTGTTGGGTTTGGAATCGTGGACTGGTACTGCGTTCTTCTATGTCACTGTATTCTGATACAGAGAAAAAGCAAAAACAGAGGGGGTGCTCTTATGGCGAAGTACATTTTCAATAAACATGAGTAAAAACGATGAGAACTGGGGGCTCAGCTTATTTAGTTGTGCTTAAGAAAAGAGGCACAACACTCCTTAGCGTTTAGATCAGTCCGAGTCGTCCAGCAGCAGCTTCGGGTCCTTCTCCAAAGCTGCTCATTGGCGGCAGCGGGCAATGGGCTCCGGCGTTTGCTATAGAACTTCCTCTAGGAGGCGCTATAAAGGTGCTATAATAAAGATTTTAGCTATAAAAACAAACTCATACAAGAATATAAACCTTATACACTATATGGAATACTCGACGCATTTCTCGCCTCATACAGGAGTATCCATGGAGCATTCTCACAACTGGACACTAGATGGCAGCACTGACATGTTTGCTGAACGATGATGGTGTCAGATAAACAATGTTACTGCCTATAACTACAGGCTTCAATGTTAAGGTTACCCGTGAAAAAGCGCTGGTGTCAGCGAGAAAAGAACGCCGGTTGGATTTTAAAATCGTCCATGTTTTTAATGGTGCGAGGCTATAAACCACCCCTGCACTTTTTAGGAATAAAAAACACTTTTATCAATAGTCAGCATCCTTGGCTTTTATTGGAATCTCACGTGCGCCGGGTCCGCTATTTTTTTCTTCTGCTTCCACAGGATGGGATTAGATACACGGCTCAGCAAAGAGTTGCACACAGGATGGGATTTGATACACAGGTCAGCAGATGGTATCACACAGGATGGGATTAGATTCACGGCTCAGCAGAGAGTATCACACAGGATGGGATTAGATACACAGCTCAGCAGACAGTATCACACAGGATGGGATTAGATACACGGCTCAGCAGAGAGTATCACACCTGATGGGGATTTTTGATACACAGTCAGCAGACGGTATCACCAGGATGGGATTAGTTACATGGCTTCAGCAAAAGAGTTGCACAACAGGAAGGGATTTGTACACAGGTCAGAGAGGTCTCACACAGGATGGATTAAGATACCACAGCTCTAAGCAGACAGTATCACACAAGACTCGGATTAGTGCAGCAGCCTCAGCAGACCAGTATCATCAAGGATGGGATTAGATCCATGGTCAGCAGAGAGTATCACACAGGATGGGATTTGATACACAGGTCAAGAAGATGGTATCACACAGGATGGATTAGATTACACAGCTCAGCCAGACGGGATATCACACAGGATAGGATTACGATACAGGGTCAGCAGAGAGTATCACAAAAGGATGGGATTAGATACACAGCTCAGCAGAGAGTATCACACAGGATAGGATTAGATACCACAGCTCGAGCAGACAGATCACACAGGATGGGATTAGTAATAGCTCGCAGAGGGTATCACACAGGATGGGTTTGATACACAGGTCAGCAGCGGTATCACACAGGATGGGATTAGATACACAGCTAAACAGTGGGTATCAAAGGATAGGGATTAGACCCACAGCTCGCAGGACGGTATACACAGGATAAGGATTTAGATAAACAGCTCAGAGAGAGTATCACACAGGATAGGATTAGAACACAGCTTCAGCAGACAGTATCACATAGGATAGGATTAGATACACGGCTCAGCAGACGTATCACACAGGATAGTAATAGATACAAAGCCTCAGCGGACAGTATCACACAGGATGGTATTAGATTTACACACGCTCAGCAGACGGTATCACCCTGGATTGGAAATCGATACACAGTCAGCAGACGGTATTCACCACAGGATAGGATTAGATACACGGCCTCAGCAGACAGTCTAACACAGGATAGGATTAGATACAGGGCTCAGCAGACGGTTATCACCACAGGATAGGGAATCGATACACCGCTCAGAAGACTGTATCACACAGGGATAGGATTAGATACAAGCTCAGCAGATGGTTCTCACACGGGATAGGATTAGATACACAGCACTCAGCAGACGGTGGCACACACACACACAGAGGTATCACACAGGAGAGGAACGTACACAGCTCAGCAGACAGTATCACACAGGTAGGATTAATACACAGCTTCAAGCCAGACTGTATCACACAGGATAGGATTAGATACGCAGCTCTGCAGTCAGTATCACAGGATAGGATTAGTACACAGCTTCAGCAGACAGTATCACACAGGATAGGATTAGCGTAACAGCTTAGCAGCGGTATCACACAGGATAGGGATTAGATACACAGCTCAGCAGCCAGTATCACACAGGATAGGATGTGATACGCAGCTCAGCAGGACAGTATCACACAGGAAGGATTAGATACCGCAGCTCAGCAGACAGTATAGCACAGGATTAGGATTAGATTACAGAGCTCAGCAGACGGTATCACACAGGACAGGTTAGATATGCAGTCAGCCGTCAGTATCACACAGGATAGGATTAGTACACAGCTCAGCAGGACAGTAATCACACAGGATAGGATTAGATTACACAGCTCAGCAGACAGTATCACACATGGGATTAGGATTTAGAACGCAGTCAGCAGACAGTATTCACACAGGGAGTAGATTAGATACAGAGCTCAGCAGACGTATCACACAGGACGGATAGATGACACAGCTCAGCAGACGTATCACACAGGATAGGATTAGTTACACAGCTCAGCAGGTGGTATCACATAGGATAGGATTAGATACACTGTCTCGGTATCACACAGGATAGGATTAGATACACTGTCTCGGTATCACACTGTCACTCATCATTATACCATGTAACTAGTGCTCTCCGGCATTACCCCCTTTTCACCAGCAGATGCCGCTGTTTCGCCTTTCCTCAGATTTGGAATAATATTCTTGGGATCGGTGTCAGTTTTTCATTTCAGACTACCTCGGGGCTGAGAGCGATGATTACAGAACACGGAGAGCTGTCCTCACCTGTCTGTGCGGGAGACGCCGGCTTATATAAATGTAGATTCACAATTGATTTTTTTATTAGGTTTCGCTCCTTTAAATGACAGGAGACAAACACATTGGAGATAATATCCATCTGAATATACAGAGTGTAAGGTAGAGCCACCCGGGAGAACAGACTGCAGCGTCCGTCACTAACAGATACTGGCATCCCAGAGACTGATGCAGCGCAATTTATATACAGAGACTCCTCACTTATTATCACTGTGGATTTTATATCCAATATTCTGCAAGTCTGATACAAAGCACCAAACTCTCTGCACAAAGATTCTGTCTGTTTGCGGCCACCACTAGGGGGAGCTGAGGAGATCGCTTAATACTGTCCTGGCATTGAGCTGACTGCATGTAGTGACAGCTGCTGAGGGCCTGAACCTTATCATTTATCTAAAGGTCTATGAATGGATTGTGGAGCTCTAGAATTAGAGCAGCACAGAAGTTATTAAAACTTGTGTTTAAGAGATTAAATGATAGATAGACAGATAGATAGATGTTAGATAGATAGATAGATAGATAGATAGATAGATAGATAGATAGAGAGATAGATAGATATATGAGAGAGAGATAGATAGATAGATAGATAGATATAGGATAAATAGATAGATGATAATAGATGAGAGATAGATAGTTTGATATGAGATAGATATTAGATAGATAGTTTTGAGATAGATAGATATGAGATAGATAGATATGAGATAGATAGATATGAGATGGGATAGATAGATAGATAGATAGATAGATAAATAGATAGATAGATGTAATCTAATAGAGCAATATGCTATAATACATACATAGATAGATAGATAAATTTGATATAATAGATAGGTAGATAGATATATAGCTATGAGGTATATAGATAATAGATAGTTCTGTGATACATAGATATATAGATAAGAAAGACTGATAATTAGAGATAAATACATATATATATATATATATATATATATATATTATATATATTTAGTAGGATGGGTAATAGATAGATAGATAGTTTAGATAGATGATAGATATGAGATAGATAGATAGATAGATAGATATGGGATAGATAGATAAATAGATGAGATAGTTTAGATATGGGATATATAGATAGATAGATAGATAGATAGATAGATAGATAGATAGATAGGAGATAGATAGATAGATAGATAGATATGAGATAGATAGGAGATAGATAGATAGATAGATAGATAGATAGATATGGGATAGATAGATAGATAGATAGATAGATAGATAGATAGATAGAAAGATAGATATGGATGATAGATATGGATAGAAAAATTTAGATAGATAGATATGAGATAGATATGGTTTGATAGATAGATAGATAGATAGATGATAGATAGATAGATAGATAGATAGATAGATAGATAGTTTAGATAGATAGATAGATAGATAGGAGATAAAATAGATAGATAGATTGATATGAGATAGATATGAGATAGATAGATAGATAGATATTTTAGATAGATAGGGGATAGATAGATATGAGATAGATAGATAGATAGATAGATAGGAGAGAGATAGATATAGGGAGCTGAGGACAGGACATCCTGTACATGTTTCCTGTATTTACTTCTCTGTCACCGGTAACAGCTATTTCTGTCATGTGCACAGTTTATACTAATTATTTTTTTTTTTACTTTGTAATAGCTAGAAGATGCCAGGTTTATTCCTCCCTGGTCGTCTGTCCTGTTTCCTCATCTCTTGGCTGGATTGGAGGGCAGTTCCAAGAGCGCCTCTCGCTGTGTAGGGCCCGTCCTATCTTGCGTTACAGAAGTTATGAATGGACTGTGTGTAATACTTCATTTACCCTGTGGGGGCACTGCAGGAACAATCAACACTCACTGCCTCTTTTCTTCAGTGTTAGGGAATTTCCACTTAAGAAATTAAGCAAGCAGTCAGAAAAGATGAAAGAACAACGAGAAATGTCTCTAAACTAATGTCTGCAACCAGTCTCAGGCTCCTTCTAGGTTTTCACCAAGAGCGCACCGCAAATCAGGATGGACTTGGCTGCTAGAGACCCAGGTTGCGCCACCAGAGAGGTGTAAGAAGACAAACTCGAATGGGGGAGACAGACGGGACAAACTAAGGGGAACAGAGGATACAAGACAAACAAATATAGTTAGACGCCGAGGGAGATAACAGGAGACAGAGAGTCACCAGAAAACAGGCCAGATTCAAGAACCAGGAAAAACACTTTAGAACACAGACTAGCAACATGAATACAGCCAGGACACCAAGAGCATTCACAGGCAGCAGGCGAAGTAATAGACCGGTGTAAATACCCCATCTCAGCCATATGTACAGAAACCTAGTTGGCTCTGTTCCAACCCAGAGCTGAGGCTAGGTCAGAAGGCATAAACATTTTAATGGAATCTAGTTCCTAACACACAGATTACAGCAGATTATTGTAGGTCTCAGCAGCCCAAAGTCTGTGTCAGGAGACAGGGCCTGATCATTTAAAGTACTGTTCTTCTGAAATGGGACAAGTGGATCTTCTAAACCACCTAAGGCTCCTTGCCGATGACTATGCTTTTTTCAGTGGAGCATTGCATCGCCTATAAGTCTCTAAATAACTTTATTATGCTGTCCACAAGAAGACCTTACTCCCTTTAGGTATGTTATAGGGCTCTCATGCCCTTGGCTTGAAGTCCCCAGTCATGTTTCAAGGCTTTTCAATGGGTTAAATGTGACTGTAAGGGACACTACTTGCAATAGGTGGCACCAGAGACTCTGTTCCTTAGAGCATATTTGAATATTGTATTTTCCCAAGGAGCTTTGTACGGCCTACGAGTCTTCATAAACCTTTACGGTGCTCTCCGCAAGAAAAATCTTTGGGGTATGTTATAGGCCTTTTACCCATCCAGAACCCTGTTCTGCAGTGATATCTGCAGATAGGCGACTTTTTGTTATGGAGGAGTTACTAGCTTGGCTTCTGGACCCTGCCATGTTTCAAGGCTTTTTAATGAGTCGTGTGGCTAAAAGGGATGCTACATTCAATAATTGGCACCAGAGACCTAGCTCTTGTCCCTTATTTGAATGTCGCATATTCCCATATAACTTTGCCTGGGATAAAAGTCCCTAAATACTTTAATTTAACTCTCCCCAAGAAAATTTTTTTAGCCCCATTGAGGTACATTTAAAGCCTCTTACTCAGCTCTTCAGTGATGAGGGGCAAATACCCCAAACATCTGTCTGCATTTGAAGTAATTTTTCAAGGCTCTTTAATGGGGCAGATTTCATTTTAAAGGACCATACTTCTAATAGGTGGCACTAGAGACCTGACTCTCTTCCCTAGACCTTATTTGAATATTGCATTTTCCCATGGAGCCTTCAATGGCCTGTACGTCTCTATGTACCTTTATGGTACTCTCCCCGAGAAGAAAATTTACCCATTTTGGCCTCTTAACCAAGTAACCTGCTCTACACTGAGGAGGGGCAAACACCCAGAAACATCTTTCTAAAGATTGGAGACTCTCTCCATATGGAGGAGTTACTGCCTCAGCCTGAACTCCCCAGTCATGTTTCAATGCTCTTTAATAGAACAGATGTGGCTGTAAGTAATGCTACTTTCAATACGTGGCACTAGAAACCTAGCTCTTATTTGAATGTTGTATAGTCCCATGGGGCATTGCCTGGGCAATGAGTCTCCATATATCTTTATAGTACTCTCCCCAAGAGTATGTTAAAGACCCTCTTTACCAGCCAAAACTCTGTTCTGTACTGATGAGGCCCAAAATATCTGGCAGCAGATGGACATGAAGTCCCAGTCATGTTTCAAGGCTCTTTAATGGGTCAAATGTGACTTTAAGGGATGTCACTTCCAATAGGTGGCACCAGAGACCTGACTCTCTTCCCCAGACCTTATTTGAGTATTTCCAAGGAGCCTTTGATGGCCTGTAAGTCTCTATGTACCTTTATGGTACTCTACCCGAGAAGAAAATTTACCCATTTTGAGGTACGTTTAAGGCCTCTTAACCAAGTAACCTGCTCTACACTGAGGAGGGGCAAACACCCAGAAACAACTTATTTGAATATTGTATTGTCCCATGGAGCATTGCCTGGGCAATGAGCCTCCATATACTTTTATGGTACTCTCCCCAAGAGGAAACTTTACTCCTCCTGGAGTATGTTAAAGACCTCTTTTCCAGCCAGAACTCTGCTCTGTACTGATGAGGCCCAAAATATCTGGCAGCAGATGGAAGACTGTCTCATAATGGAGGAGTTAATGGCTTGGCTCAAAGTCCCAGTCACGTTTCAAGGCTCTTTAATGGGTCGAATGTGACTTTAAGGGACGCTACTTCCAATAGGTGGCACCAGAGACCTAACTCTCTTCCATATTTGAATATTGTAGCTTACTATGGAGCATTGCCTAAGCTATAAGTCTAAATATACCTTTATGGTATTCTCCTCAAGGATAAATTACCCCACCCTAAAGCTACATAGCACATGGTTAACTTTTGGAGTCCTTCTGGGCAGGGACTGCTCTCTGTAGAGGGTTTCTGCTTCAATAGAATAGGGGTCTATATGTCCTTATAGGGACCCATTTAACATGTGCTAGCTGCAGTTGTTCTGTATTTGCTTTTGGCCTCACCACCCTTGTTGTATATAGTCTGGGTCAGTCCACCTCTGCCAGCAGTTGACAGGTTAACATAAAACATTGGCTTGCACCGGTCAATGACCACTCGCCTTCTTTCTTTTCCAGGGTCGATGATGGCTAATTTGATTACCTTCTCGTTTTTTAACAATTTTCCTCCACTGCCTTCTCACAACAGTCATATTAAGCCGCAAAAGTCCTCGAGGCGCTCACAGCTGAGGACAGGAGATCTACGCTCCCCCGTCACCGCTGCTCTAATGCGGATAGATTGCCCTGATGCCTGAACTGAAGCCACAGAAACAACCAGGCAACGGGAACTGACTGACCTGTTCATAATAAGGTTCTGCAGTCGACCCCATGAAACTGCCCAAAAAATGCCAAACGAGCTTCTCATACAATGCCAATGATGACTTAGACCTCAACGACAATGAGTAAGAAACCTCACATACATTGGAAAGTGGGTTCCACTCATGCGGCAGACGAACCCCTGCAGGGGCAGAGTTTGGGGGCATCTAAGCTTTTAGTTAAGGGGTTCCATTTGTTGCCCAGTTGGCAACTCTACAATGTTATTCCATGTTGGCACTCACCGGATCTGCCATGTTATAGTACTCCAACTACACCCTACACCCTCCAAGGCATGAACAACCCTGGAAGTTGATGGGCACTCCTCCTACCTCAGCAGTCACCTATCCCAGAAGACAACCATTAAGGAGGATATTCAACCATGACCTCAAGACACAATTGTCACGTATTTTTGGCGTCAGAAGCGAGATAACTTTATTAGCTCCAAAATATGTTAAGAAAAGGATTTTAGCACCAAAATCCATAAAAAAAAACGGATTCTGCGCCAAAATCCATAAAAAAACGTATTTTTGGCGTCAGAAGCGAGATAACTTTATTAGCGCCAAAATATGTTAAGAAAAGGATTTTAGCACCAAAATCCGTAAAAAAAAACGGATTCTGGCGCCAAAATCCGTAAAAAAAACGTCTTTTTGGCGTCGGAAGCGAGATAACTTTATTAGTGTCAAAATATGTTAAGAAAAGGATTTTAGCAACAAAATCCGTAAAAAAAACGGATTCTGGCGCCAAAATCCATAAAAAAATCTTATTTTTGGCGTCGGAAGCGAGATAACTTTATTAGTGTCAAAATATGTTAAGAAAAGGATTTTAGCACCAAAATCCATAAAAAAACGTATTTTTGGCCTCGGAAGCGAGATAACTTTATTAGCGCCAAAATATGTTAAGAAAAGGATTTTAGCACCTAAATCCGTAAAAAATAGGTATTTTTGCCGTCAGAAGCGAGATAACTTAATTAGCGCCAAAATCCATAAAAAACGGATTCTGGCGCCAAAATCCGTAAAAAAACGTATTTTTAGCGAAAAATATATGAATTGCGCAAAAAATTCGTTAGCGACCAAAGCGTGATCATTTTATTACAAAAGGTACAGACAAGGACACATCGGACACTTCTATGCAAATTTGATAAGGATTAACCTTTATTAACACCCAATATAGGTGGGACTTAGGTCTCCCGGGAGGGTTTTCATTGAAAAATCGCGGCGGACAAAAAAAACGGGCAAAAGACGTCGGCGCTTTCCATAGACTCTCTGTAGTACATTTTCTGCTCTGGCGTTTTTTAGAGCATGTTGCAAAATACGACCTGTAAAAAAAACTAGCAGAAAAAAGGAGCTCAGTGGTGACAGCAGGAGGGTTTTACAATAGAGTCTATGGGAGAGGATTTCAGTCGTTTTTCCAGCATTTTTAGAAAACAAAAAACGCTGAAAAAACGGACGTTTTTCTGTGCAGTGTAGACAGAGCCTTACACCAAATCCATCTCCACTCCGACTCCTCAGTCTCAGGCAGAGCACATTAAAATAGGTCTGCCTGTCCGAGCAGTAATGCGCCTGGTTTTGCCGAACCACATTCATATATGTGTCTAATATTAGGAGTGTGGTGCGACGCCCCCAGAACACCCCTCAAAAAAACCATCATATATATTTCCCTATGTGTCAGATTTATTTTGCTTTAACAATATTAAGAACAAAAGATACTATTGGTTTCTCTTGCACACTGGCGAGCTTCATCAGGCACACAGGTCTCAAGCAATGCACTGATATATACAGTTGAACCCAGCAGTTTCCCTCCCCTCTATATAAAGCGCCATCTGCAGGTTCTTCCCTCCTCTCTATATAAAGCCCATCTGCAGGTTTCTCCTCCCTCTATATAAAGCCCCATCTGCAGGTTTCTCCCGCCCGCTATATAAAGCCCATCTGCAGGTTTCTCCCTCCCTCTATATAAAGCCCATCTGCAAGTTTTTCCTCCCCTCTATATAAAGCCCCATCTGCAGGTTTCTCCCTCTCTCTCTATAAAGCCCTATCTGCAGGTTCTTCCCTCCCTTTATATAAAATCCCCATCTGCAGGTTTTTCCCTCCCCTCTATATAAAGCCCTATCTGCAGGTTATTCCCTCCCTTTATATAAAGCCCCATCTGCAGGTTTCTCCCTCCCCTCTATATAAAGCCCCATCTGCAGATTTCTCCCTCCCCTCTATATAAAGCCCCATCTGCAGGTTTTTCTCTCCTCCATATATAGCCCCATATGCAGGTTTGTCCCTCCCCTCTATATAAAGCCCCATCTGCAGGTTTTTACCTCCCTCTATATAAAGCCCCATCTGCAGGTTTTTCTCACTCTCTGACATGAAATCAGAATAAACCTTCCTGTTTTAGGTCAATTAGGAACCAAAATTATTTCTATTCCCCAAATGCAGAATAATGAGAGGGAGAATTTTTAAGGCATTTTTATTACTTTCTGCAAAGTCAGAAGTTTCCTCCATTTCATTAGTATTTGGTGGCTTTGCTCTTAAACTGTAGGACTTGGGTCAAACGTTCCGGATCCTTCCACAAGCTTCTCACAAGAGTTGGTAGGAATTTTGGCCCCTTCCCCCTGACAGGACTGGTGTAACAGAGCCATGTTTGGGGGTCGCCTTGCTCGCACCTGCCTTTCCAGATTTGCCTATAAATTTCCAATAGGATTGAGATCAGGGCTTTGTGATGGCCACTCCAAAGCCACTTTGTAACCAGTTTGGCAGCAACTTTGGGTCATTGTCCTTTTGGAAGACCCATTTCCTCCCAAGCTTTAACTTCCTGATGTCTTGAGATGTTGCTTCAGTATTGCCACATAATCTTCTTTCCTCATGCTGCCATCTATTTTGTGAAGTGCACCAGTCCCTCCTGCAGCAAAACAACCCCACAACATGATGCTGCCAGCCCTGTGTTTCACAGTTGGGGCGGTGTTCTTAGGCTTCCAAGCTTCTCCTTTTTTCCTCCAAATGTAACAATGGTCATTATGGCCAAAGTTCAATTTTAGTTTCTTCAGACCACGGGACACGTCTCCAGATATGTAGGTCTTTGTTCCTGTGCATTTGCAAATCTTAAACTGGCTTTTCTATGTGTCTTTTGGAGTAATGGCTTCTTCCTGGCAGAGTGGCCTTTCAGCCCATGTTCATACAGGACTCGTTTCACTGTGGATAATGACACAATCTTACCAGCTTCCACCAGCATCTTCTCAAGGTCTTTTGCTTTTGTTCTTGGGTTGATAAGCACATATCGGAAACCCTCTCAGGAAACCCTAAAAAGCTGGGTGAGCGAGCACAAGGAGTTCCAGCCACTCAGGATCCCAAGGAAAGTTGGATTAAAAGACGCTGCAAAATGTTGGGTGAGCGCAAGATAGCCACTCGGGATGGGTAAGCCAGCTCAAGGAATGCCAGCCACTCCTGATCCTATAGAAAGTTGGGTTGAAGGTTACTACAAAATGCTGGATCAGCGCAAGGAAATTTTGTTAATAAAATGGTCAACGAGGGCAAGTGTCCAGGAGTGTTTATTTAAGTAAAAGTTTTTTCGTGTGTTTTGTGTCCATATTTTTCCCATTTATTTCCAGTGTTAGTACAAACGATCTGACAGACGCCTCTCCATTACTACCACTCGAACTTGGTGTCAGCCACTGGTGTTTTTTGTCACCCCAAGGCTGACACTAACCCTGTGTTACTATTACCACAATACCCAACACACGAGGGGTACTTGGAAGAACCGGGTAACCATCAGAAGGCAAACCTTCTCATGTGATGGTCTGCTTCAGGGCTGGCATTTTTAGGATGAGAAGGGGCCAATATCCATGGACCTTCCCATCCTGATAGTATCAGGCTGCAGCTGTTATGAAAAATGGAGGGGACCCCAAAAATGGGAAACTTCTGTAATTAATACAATGGATGACTATGTTTAGATTCCCATAACTAAATAATTTCCGGAAAAAAATCAATGTGGGGTCCCTTCCATTTTCTATAAACAGCGAAGGTAACTCCCCCCTCCCACTCTCATTCTAAGCTGCCCATCCCACACTTCAACTCCCCTTCCCAAGGAAATATACTCGCCAGTTTTCCGCCATCGGCCGTCTGCAAAGCAGTCCTTGTACTGTCGTGGAGAGAGGCAGAGCTTCATTGCTCCGCCCTTTCTTCCTAGTAATGTATTGGATGATGCTGATCTGACAGCAACCAGCCTTGATTGTAGTCAGAAGAACGGAGCGATGGCAGGGTAAGCTGGAGTTTGATGTGCCCCGCCACCGCTCCGTTCTCTGCAGCCAGTGCCACCAGTGACAGGTGCAGCCACTTCCACCAGTGACAAGTGCAGCCACAGGCACCCTCGACCCATGACAGCGATTATGGGGGGGGGGAGTGTAGGAATAAAAAATGAAATCATCACTGTGCTGCCATCCTCCACCTCAGCACTCAGTCTCCCAATGCTGCCTGATGCCACCTGTATTTAAGAAAAAAACTTTCACTGCAGGAGGTTCTCCACCTGTCCTGGGAGTGCAGGAGGTCTCCCCTATTTGCAGGAGTCTCCCGCACTATCCGGGAGGGTTGACAAGTATGCCTAAAGAAGGAAACCAAGTTCATAGAGCAGTCTGCATCTCTTCTTTTCTATACACCAGCAAGCGGGGCCATTGTATCCATTGAGCCCACTAAGCAGTTGCCCAGGGGGTCATTTAACCCCTTAACGACCCTGGACATATGAGTACATCCCAGGGTTGCTAAGGAGCTTTGCGGCGGGATCGTTCTGTGACTCTGCCACACAGCCGCCAGGTGTTAGCGGCTGATCGCAGCTAACACCCGGCGGTTACAGCATGGTGGGGCGGCGTCGCCCGCCCGCGCTGTTTAACCCCTTAGACGCCACTGCAAAGATGGCCGCGGCGTCTAAATGGATGAAAAACGGTGTCGCGCCTCATTCTTCATGGGGATTGGAGTCCTCACAGCGTAACTGCGGGGTTCCGATGCCTGGATATGGCAGCTGGGAGCCTTGTGAGGCCTCCATCGCTACCATGTTCCCGTTTGCCCCACTTCCGGCCCCAGACAGGAAGTGGGGAAATTGCCATCTTTGTACAGTCTAATGCATTGTCTATGCAATGCATTAGGCTGTATTAACGTTCGCGCCCCCTAGTGGCGAAGCACCCTAGAGGGACTCAATGTTAAAGTAAAAAAAATAATTAAAGTTTTAAAGTACAAAAAAAGTATTAAAAGTTCAAATCACCCCCCTTTCCCCATTTTACAAATAAATAAATATAATAATAAAAAAGTTCCACATATTTGGTATCGCCGCGTCCGAAAAAGTCCGATCTATAAAAATATAACATCATTTATCCTGTACGCTGAACACTGGAGAAGATCGTACGCTGATCATTTCACGTCGCATAAAAATTGGAATAAAAGGGATTTAAAAAGTCGCATGCATTCCAAACTGGTAGCAATAAAAAGTGCACTTCAGCCGCAAAAAATGCCCCCTCACTGACGTCCGTAGGTGTTAGTACAAAAAAGTTATTGGTCGCACAATATGGCGCCGCGGCGCAAATTTCAAAAATAGAAAATGTTTGTAATTTTTTTACGGTACAAAACATAACGGAAACCCTACATGTTTGGTATTGTCGGATGCAAATCAACCTGTAGAATAGAGATAACACATTGTATTGACCGAAGATTGAACGGCGTAAAAGCAAAAAGCCCGCAAACATGGCGAAAGTACTTTTTTTTCACAATTTATCACACTTGGAATTTTTTTGTGGTTTTCCAGTATATTCTGTAGTACAGTGAATAACACCGTTAGAAAGTACATCTTGTCCCGCAAAATAAAAGCCCTCATAGGTCTGTGTATGTGGAAATATAAAAAAAGTTTTGGCTCCGGGAAAGCTAGGAGTGAAAAACGAACTTGTCAACAACAAAAAATTGCAAGGTCCTTCAGGGGTTAAAGCATAGGCCCCAGTTCCTATCCCCAAAAATCAGGGCACATACTCTTGAGCCCCATTTGATGCTGCTTATTTAACTGTTTGTATGTTCTCAGGATGCACAAACCATGAAACCACAGCGCAATACACTGCGATACTGATGTATTACTGTATGTACTCAGTATCTCACAAGGCATTATGGTAAAGGAGCTGGGAAGCTCACTGCGCCCTCTATTGGTTGTAACAAATCCTCAATTTACTTCTGATTCACTGAATCTTTGAGAGGCAAAAAGGAATATTAGTCAAGCCAATATCGCTCATCTACATACGCCGTTTCGGGGTTTTGCCCCTCATCAGTGTAGAGCAGAGGCTTGACTGGGTGGGAGGCAATGAGTGGCTGAGAGAAGGGGAACATCTCTCCTCATAGAGAGCACCAGTTAAGGTGTGTAGTGTTTTGATTGCCTTTTAGCCCACTACTAAGCATCTGCATATCACAAGGCATTATGAGAAAGGAGATGGGAAGCTCACTGCACCCTCTATTGGTTGTAACATATCCTCAATTTAGTTCTGATTCACTGAATCTTTGAGAAGCAAAAAGGAATATTAATCAAGCCAATATCAGTATGGGCTTGGCAGCAGCTGCCTGGCATTGAGTGCTACAAATCAGCTTTCTATACTTACAGTGAAGGCCAATGTTAGAGGCCCTGTAGCAAATCACCTCATTGGTGCATGACCTCGACATGTTCTTCTATTCTGAATGTTTTCCACCATGGCAACAAATTGGAAACTAGTTTTAATAGCGCGATTAGCCACACGTACGCCGCGGCGAATGCATCTCTTTTATCAAAATGCAGAATTTAATCGGCTTCTAATGACTTCTATATTGGGAAGTTTGTTACATGCCCATACTGCGATTACATGGTAAACAATCCCTTCATTAACATATTTATTAACTGCATTAATATGGCTGTAATCCGCCCGGCAACCTCTTAGGCTTTTCATTTAATCTCTCCGTTAATGCATCTAAAGATTTAATTCAATAAGTAACAAATCTGCAAAGTGCATTACGAGACTCTCCCCCCGGAGTCCGGGCGAGTGACTCATTCCCCCATCGCTGCTTATTCTAATAAGGTTAACGTCTTATTCTGTCAATGACAATAATACAATTAGCGCCACATTTGGAAATATTCCTTTATTGCAATTTTGTATCATCTCGACCTGAGACACAATAAAAAGCAGTTTATTCACATTTCCGGAGCTGCGCGGTCGTCCTGACGTCTCATTATCTTCCAGTGCAAACGGTTTAGGGAATTCTTTGATTCCTCCTAGGAGAATAGGTTTGTTTTTTGGGAAAGGTACCAAGAGAAATATTGACAAGGAGGGAAAAGAAGTGGGATCTGGTCTCAGTAATGGGCTCTGGTGTCTGAATTGGGGAGTCTGGTCTAGGATCTGATCAATAGGATCTTAGGTCTGAGGTCTTGGTTCAAAGTTCCTATTTATGAAGTATGGTCTGGGGTCTCAATGATGGAGTCTCATCTGGGGTCATAATTATGGGGTCTGATTTCAGGGGTCTGGTAAGGGGACTAATTCCTGGGATTTGAGGTCTAGGTTCAGAGGTCTGAATTATGATGTTATGCCTGGGGTCTAAATTATAGAGTCTGGTCTCGGGTCTGAATTATAAGATCTGGTCTGAAGTTGGAATGATGGGGTCTGGTCTGGAGTCTGAATTTTGGGGTCTGGTCTGGAGTCTGAGTTATGGGTTCATGTCTGGAGTCTGAATTATGGGGTCTGGTTTGGAGTCTGAATTGTGGAGTCTGGTGCAGGGTCTTAATTATGAGGTCCAGTCTGGAGTCTGAATTATGAGGTCTGGTCTGGAGTCTGAATTATGGGGTCTGGTCTGGAATCTGAATTATGGGGTCTGGTCTGGGGTCTGAATTATAGTCTGGAGCCTTAATTATGGGGAATGGTCTGGGGTCTGAATTATGGTCTGGAGCCTGGGGTCTAGTCTGGGGTCTAATTTATGGGGTCATGCCTGGGGTCTGAATTACGGGGTCTGGTTTGGGGTCTGAATTAGGGATCATGTCTGGAGTCTGAATTATGTGGTCTGATGTCTGAATTATGGGGTCATGTCTGGAGTCTGTATTATGGGGTCTGGTCTGGGGTCTGATTTATGGGGTCTGAATTATGGGGTCTTGGGTCTGAATTGTGGGGTCAAGTCTGTGGTCTGAATTTTTGGGTCTTGTCTGGGGTCTGAATTATGGAGTCTGGTGTGGGTTTAGAGGTCTGAATTATAGGGTCTAGTCTAAAGTCTGATTTATGTCGTCTTGGCTCTCTGTTCCGGGTTCAGAGGTCTAAATTGTGGGATTTGTTCTAGGGTCGGAATTATGGGGGGATGTTCTGGGTTATGAATAAAGGATTCTGATTCACGTCTAAGTTAATGGGTCTACGTAGATTCTAAATTAAGGAGTCTGGTACCAGGTCTGAATTATAGCCCATTTTCTTGGTTTTGAATATAGATTCTGATCTGGTGTCTGTGTCTGAATTGTAGAGTCTGGTCTAAAGTCTAAATTATGGAGTCTGATCTGAAGTCTGAATTATGGTGCCTGAGGTTTGAATTATGGAGCCTGGTCCAAAGTCTGAATTATGGGGTGAGAGGTCTGATTCATAGAGTCTCATTAGGAGTCGGAATTATAGAGTCTGGTCTGGGGTCTGAATTATAGAGTCTGGTCTGGGGTCAGAAATAAGAGAGTTTTGAATTGAATAGATTCTGATCCAGTGTCTAGAGCCTCATATAAGGTCTGAATAATGGAGCATTTTCTTGGTTCTGAATGATAGATCTGGTGTCTGAGTCTGAATTGTGGGGTCTGAACTATGGAAGTAGCGTAGTTTAGCTTGATGGTGATATCACTGTCACT
The DNA here is from genome assembly GCA_025379985.1 of Phyllomedusa bahiana. Classification (NCBI taxonomy): domain Eukaryota; kingdom Metazoa; phylum Chordata; class Amphibia; order Anura; family Hylidae; genus Phyllomedusa; species Phyllomedusa bahiana. The sequence goes on from JAODAL010009927.1 coordinate 73,187, forward strand.
AACACCCAGCACCGACCACGTGTGGAGTGGGTTCAGCTCCTGAGCCCTCTCCATAAATCCTTGTGCCCTTTTACTGACAGGCAGAGGTAGGCGCCCTAGGTGCTCACCTATCTCTGCCCACATTTCCTCCCGGCCCTGCATCTTTGCATCTTGACCTCGTTCATTGCTTGCACCTTTGGATTTACACCTGATGCCCTTATCCTTTACTTGGGCTTTGTCTTCGTTATACTCACCAGAGACAAGTGGTGGATCCACTGAGTCAGTCACAAGCTTTGTCTCCAAGAAGTGAAGTCTAATGAGTCCCTGGTCTTCACCCTTTAACCCCTTGTACAAGGGATCTGGGTGCTTCCCCCAACATTGTCCCTCGTGGTGACAGCTGACACAGAGGCGTGTTACTGATGGGAAGGATAGAGGCATGATCAGGTTACAAACAGAAGGTCAGGACAGGCAGAATTATTTCGGAAACAGGAAACAGAACGAAGGTCGGGATAGGCAGCAGACAAGTGCAGTGGTCAGGAGAGGAGCTGTGGTCAGATACTGGAAAATCACACTCAACAACACCAGCCAAAGGCGCAGTGCAACACCAAAAAACTGGCAAAGAATGAAGGCCGGAGGTGTCCTTTAACATTAATCAGATGATTGTTCCTGGCAAAAACTGATTGGCAAGGGGTCAGAGATTTAGAATTTTTTCAGGTTGGAGGCAGGGGGCCAGCACTTTTTTCCAGTTTGCAAAGATCACCAAAATGCCTTGTCCTGGCCCTGAGTACAGGTTTGACCCTAGTTTATCCTGACCTGTTGCTTCACCACTTCCCACCTATCGGCATCCTCCCACCAGTCATTGACTATCCTGGAAGCCACAGCTGGTGATACGGCTCGGAGGCTTTCTTAGACTCGTATGTCTGTTATTATATTGTTGTTACTAGTGTATTAGTACTATTATTACTCCTCATATACTGAAGTATTATCTACTATCACTAGTAGAAGTGGTAGAGGTCGTCGCTGTATCACTATATTATTATTTTAACGTAATTTTTTTATTTTTTTTTATTTTATTGTTATTATTCCTCTTATACTCAAGGATTATCCACTGTTACTAGTAGCAGTAGTAGAAATAGTAGTAACAATTCTGTCACTAAATTAATAATTGCATTTAATTGTACTATTTATATTGATTTTATTGTTATTATTACTCTTCTTATACTCAAGGATTATCTACTTTTTAGCAATAGTAACAACAGCAGCAGTTGTGTCACTCAATTATTATTTTCATTTCATTTTATTATTTTTATTGATTTATTGTTACATTTATTTTGTAACTTTTTTTTTTTTTTTTTTTTATATTTACAAAAAGTAAGTTTTAAGTTAGCTCCGATGAAAAATTCAGAGACGGTTTTTATTTGAAGTGACGAATATACATTTCCTCCTTCCTATAGATCAAATAAACACAATTTCCCCAGACACAAAGGAAACAATTTTCAATCTCATATTCTAACAAAAAAAAAAAAAAAAAAAATGCCGTCCTTTGTGTCTTTATAATAGATGGATTTATAGAGACGAGCGCGGCGGTGGCACAAACCTTATATTCCGGATAAAAGTTCCTGTTGTTTCCTATATAGCGCATTTAATAGCATGGTTACCTATAATCACAGGACCGCCATCGTGTATGGCTCATGCTATAACTCCATCCTCGACTCAAATACATTGTATGGTCAGAAAATCACACCGCCTTGTATGCCGAAGAGAAATCAGAAAACCAACTCCCCAGCTCAGAGTTTTTCCATTAATTTAGGTTCCCAATCACTACCCTAGACCACCAGGGAAACTGGTATTTACCACTCAACTACCCTTGATCATCATGGAAGTAGACATTGACACCTCCACTACTCTTGATCATCATGGAAGTAGACATTGACAACTCCACTACGCTTGATCATCATGGAAGTAGACATTGACAACTCCACTACCCTTGATCATCATGGAAGTAGACATTGACCCCTCCACTACCATTGATCATCATGGAAGTAGACAATGACCCCTCCACTACTCTTGATCATCATGGAAGTAGACAATGACCTCTCCACTACCCTTGATCATCATGGAAGTAGACATTGACCCCTCAAACTACTGTTGATCATCATGGAAGTAGACATTGACGACTCCACTACCCTTGATCATCATGGAAGTAGACATTGACCCCTCCACTACTCTTGATCATCATGGAAGTAGACATTGATGACTCCACTACTCTTGATCATCATGGAAGTAGACATTGACCCCTCCACTACCCTTGATCATCATGGAAGTAGACATTGACCCCTCCACTACCCTTGATCCTCATGGAAGTAGACAATGACCTCTCCACTACTGTTGATCATCATGGATGTAGACATTGATGACTCCACTACTCTTGATCATCATGGAAGTAGACATTGACCCCTCCACTACCCTTGATCCTCATGGAAGTAGACAATGACCCCTCCACTACCCTTGAAATCCAGACACTTTTGTGTAACCCCCACACTACCCTAGACCAACAAGGAAATGTTCATTATTCCAACACTATTATAACCTCCACACTTCTCAACCACCACCAGGAAAGCAGACATTAACCTCTCTAAAACTCCAGGCCACCAGGTATACTATCAATAAACCCTATTTAACCCCTGACCATAATAGAAGTTAGCATTAAATGCCCCACTTCTTTTGACAGGGAGAAGACATTAACCTTTCCATTACTCTTGAAATCCAGACACTTGTGTGTTACCCCCCACACTACCCTAGACCACCAGGGAAACTGAACAGTGACCCCACCATGACCTGAATCCATCAGGGATATTGACATTAACCCGCTCACTACTGTAAAATACTAGTAGAGGTAAAATGAAGACCCTTAAAATCCAGACACTTGTGTGGTACCCCCACGCTACCCTAGACCACCAGGGAAACTGGTATTAACCTCTGCACTGTCCTTGATTATTATGGAAACAGACATTGACTCCACCACAACCTGAGTCCATCACGGATATTGACATTAACTTACTTACTACTGTAACCTACTAGAAGAAGTAAAATGATGACCCCCCAATACCCTTAAAATCCAGACACTTTTATATTACCCTCACACTACCCTTGACCACCAGGGAAACTGATATTAACCTGTACACTCCCCTTTATTTCCATCAACATGGACGTAAACTTTGACTCCTCCACTATGCTTGAAATCCAGACACTTTGTGCTACCCTAGACCAGGGAAACTGGTATTAACTTCTGCACTGCTCTTAATCAATATAGAAGTAGACATTGACCCCTCCATGACCTGAGTCCATTAGGGATATAGACATTAACCTTTCTACTACTATAGACCTACTGGGAGTGGTGACATTAAGCCCCTCCACTTCCCTTAAAATCCAGACACTTTTTTGTTACCACTGCGCTACTCTAGACCACCAGGGAAATGAGTATTAATGTGTCCACTACCATCAGGAAAGCAGACAGTAACCCTTCCAAAACTCTCATTCCCCTCTCTTATACCACTGAAGTTGGCATTAAACCCTCCACATCTCTTAACTACCAGGGAGTAGTCAATACACTCTCCACTACCCTTGAAATACAGACACTTTTGTGTTACCCTCACATTATTCTAGACCACCAGGGAAATAGATATTAACCTCTGCCATGCCCTTGATCATGGAAGTAGACATTGACTCCTCCACTACCTTTAAAATCCAGACACTTTTGTGATACCCCCACACTACACTAGACCACCAGGGAAGCTGGTTTGAAACTCTGTACTGCCCTTAGTCACCATGGAGGTAAATGTTGACCCCTCCAATATCCTTAAAATCCAGACACTTTTGTGTTACCCCACACTACCCTAGGCTATGAGGAAGAGTGATATTAACCCCTCCACTACCCTAGACCACCAGGGAAATGGACCTCTACACTCCTCTTCAGCATCATGGAAGTATACACTGACCCTTTCACTACCTTAGACTATTAGGAATGTAGACATTAACCTCTCCACTACCCTATGCTACGGGGAAGGGTACGATTAACCCCCCCACCACCCTAGACCACCACAGATGGTGAAATGAACTCTTAACCGTAGGCCACCATATGTCTCAGTGACACAAGCTCTTCAAAGAACTTTAATGCTCCCTAGAAAGGACAATGTGATAAATTCTAATAAACGAGCTGCTGTGGTCAATTCTTTTTAACAACCGCAAGTACTTTATCCCGACCCTAAGCCTCTGGCAGACGGAGCTGACAGACAGAGAAGTGAACGAGTCTCCATAAATTCTCCAGGCTTGGAGGTAATTTAGTTAATGCACTAAGTATAAATTTCACGCCAGAGCCTGGAAGAAAGTGACTCAGAGTCTGTAAGATCATCAGGGACGGCGCGTGTCTCTATGTGGGGAAGACTGGAGGAAATGTGTCCCTCAGGATCTAGACAGAACCGGAAGGACAGACCGGAAGGACCAATCAGGTGTTGTCACCAGTCATGTGATATACATGCCCCATTGCCCTATGGGACTACCCCCTGATCTTTTTGGGTCTTCTCGTTCCGTTATATTCGGTAGTGTTTCCAGATGCCACCACTGAGGACGATTCGTCACTTGGTTGTCCACTTATGGGTGGAAGTTGGTGGCGACGGGTCGACCTGGTTACAAACTTTACTAGATCCTGATCTTGCTCCTTACTTGCACCTTTGGACTTGCACCGGATACCCTCATCTTCACCTTGATCACCAGAGATGGGTAAGGGATCCTCTGAGTGAGCCATGAGTTTTGGCAATGAACTGCACTGAGGTCAGGAGAGGCAGAGTTCTCTCATAAATGGGTAACAGGCAGAAGGTCAGGAGAGGCAGAGTCCTCTCATAAATGGGTAACAGGCAGAAGGTCAGGACAGGCAGAGTTCTCTCATAAATAGAAAACATGCCAAAGGTCAGGACAGGCAGAGTTCTTTCATACATAGAAAACATGGCTAAGGTCAGGACAGGCAGAGTCCTTTCATAAATAGAAAACATGCCGAAGGTCAGGACAGGTGTAACGGGTTGGTGGATTCGCTGGAGCACTGCAAGCGATGATAGCTAAGCCACGCCAGGGAGCGGAGTCTAAGTAGCCCCCGGTATTCACCAGAGCCCGCCGCAAAGCGGGATGGACTTGCTGCGGCGTGAGGCTACCAGGTCGCTACTCCTGACGAGACTTGCTTGTGATGGCAGCCGGGGTACTGCGAGGTACAGAGTCATAATCCAGAGGCGTAGTCGGGGACAGGCAGGAGGTCAGGGCAGGCAGCAGAGGTTCGTGGTCAGAGACAGGCAGACGGTCAGGGCAGGCGGCAAACAGGCAAGGTCAGGTAACGTAGCGGAATGGACTGGTACACAGGAAATCAATACGGACTCCAACACTCTCAAGACTCACTAAACGCACACCAACAATCTGGCAGAGAATGCAGGAGGCATGTACCTTATATAGGACCAGTGGTCGGCAATTGACAACTTACCGGCGCGCTGGCCCTTTAAATCCGGACCAGCCGTAGCGCGCCCTAAGCAGCGAGTACGCGCGCTGCGGCTGGGACAGGCAGGAGCAGGAAGCACAGGAGCGTGGACGGGTAAGTGTACAGGCGCCGCGCCAGCCCCCATGACAACAGGCAGAGTTCTTTCATAAATAGAGAACATGTCGAAGGTCAGGACAGGCAGAGTTCTTTCATAAATAGAAAACATGCCGAAGGTCAGGACAGGCAGAGTTCTTTCATAAATAGAAAACATGCCGAAGGTCAGGACAGGCAGAGTTCTTTCGTAAATAGGAAACAGGATGAAGATCAGGACAGGCAGAGTTCTTTCATAAATAGTAAACAAGCCGAAGGTCAGGACAGGCAGAGTTCTTTCATAAATCAAAAACATGCCGAAGGTCAGGACAGGCAGAGTTCTTTCATAAATCGAAAACATGCCGAAGGTCAGGACAGGCAGAGTTCTTTCATAAATAGAAAAGATGCCGAAGGTCAGGACAGGCAGAGTTCTTCTATAAATAGTAAAAGATGCGAGGTCGGACAAGGCAGAGTTCTTCATAAATAGAAAAGACGAAGGCAGGACAGGCAGAGTTCTTTCATAAAAAAAACACGAAGATCAGGACAGGCAGATTTCTTTCATAAATAGTAAAGTATCCCGAAGGTCAGGACAGGGAGTTCTTCATAATAGTAACAATCTGATGATGGGAAATAAAGTGCTTATAAAAATAAAACACCAGATTTTTTCTAGGTCAATATCAAGGTGATATTAGGTGAGTGCTGTTTTATTATGTGGGGCCAATACATGATTGAAGATAACACACTACGGGAGCGCTGTTTTTTGTTTTATATATATATATATATATATATCTATAGTTAGAACAAGCAGACTTCTTTGGTAAATAGGAAGCAGGCCAAAGGTCAGGATAGGCAGAGTTCTGTCAAAAATGGGAAACAAGCCATAGGTCAAAACGGGCAGAATTCTTTCATAAATAGGAAACAGTCTGGAGGTCAGGACAGGCGGTGTTCTGTTTATAAATGGGAAACAGTCCGAAGGTCAGGACAGGCAGGAGTTGTTTCGTAAATGGGAAGCAGACCATAAGTAATGACAGGCAGAGTTATTTTGTTAATGGGAAACAGGCCATAAGTAAGGACAGGCAGAGTTTTTTCATAAATGAAAAACAGGCTGAAGGTCAGGACAGTCAGAGTTCTTTAGTAAATAGGAAACAGGCCAGAGGTCAGGACAGGCAGCGGTCTGGACCGAAGTTGAGGTCAGATACTGGATTTTTAGCACCAGCCATGATAAAAAAAATAAAAACTGGCAATGCTGCTAGACCTTACTTGCCAACTTTTGAATATTGTCTTCACGGAGATTCGTACACCTGAGAATTTTTATTTTACCAAACTCGCCCAAACTTTTTAACAGACCACAATTAAATAAAAACACTGTCTTTTTATGTCAAACTTTTCTAAGAGCCTGCACTTTGTTTTCCCTGCTTATCTGTCCATGGAGCTGTGTGAGGGCTTTCAATTTGTGGGATAAGTGTTCATTCTCATTGGTACAATTTGGCCGCACACAACAGTTTTTTTTTTCACTTTTCATTCAAGTTATTTAAGGCTTGATGAAGAAAAAATGCAATTCTGGAATGTTTTTATGTTCTTTTTTTTTGTATTGCCTTCACCATACAGATTAGATGACACGGTGACTGTATATGTTGGATTGTAATGGCTACTATCGCACTTTTTGTTATGTGTACTTTTTAGTTTTAGGCTATTTTTTTAAAAATAAAGTGCTCTTTAAAGGGGAAGTTGGTTTTGCTTTTTCATTTTTTTTATATGATTAATACTTGCAGACCTCCTATATACTGCAATCCTCCGGGGCCCTGGTGGTTGGTTTCTGCATGGACATTCTGGAACTAATTGTGCAGCTGCAGGAGCGGAGAGCTGGCTGTCAGTAGCCGGTCTCTCCAGGGAGAAGGCAGGGATGGATTGTTACTGTCCCTGCCTTCCACATCACTGTATATAGAGCCCTTAATGAGCTCTCTATATGCAGATAGGCAAGAGGCCTCACAGCCAGCTCTCTTACACAAGCATACTGACTCCATCTTGTTATACAGAGGTAGGTCTGTTTGGCCACATCACAAGTTTTTTTTAGCCATCATAATTGTTGTTTTCTTCATTAGCCCTAAACATGTACACAATACAACTTTGATCAGGTAGGGGTGGAGTATTGGGGACACCCAGGTCTTTATAAAGCTCCCGATATATGTTTTAGTTTAGGCCACTTTTTCCTGTCATACACCGGTTTTGCTTGCCTGCTTTCATGGGCTTCACTTTGGTGTTTTTGTTTTTTGTATTCTCACTGTTGAGTCCATAATACTTATGGATGAAACACGTATGGGTTATTATATGTTCACAAGGTGAGAAGCAGGGTGAGGTAATCTTTGTGGGGTCGCCCTTTTTGGGGCGTTTACTCCGCTAAGGGATATAACTGCAACTCGTCTCCTTACAAGTGAATTATTTAAATTAGTTATTCCTATCTCTGACATTTAGGGTATATTGACAGAACGGCCCAGCTGTACTTGAAACTCCCATTGAAATGAATATGGAGAGCTGCAGCCTGGCCACCTCTCTGTTTTGTGCAGTGGGGCACAAGCCAATATGGTAGATAAGAGGACCCTATTATTGAAATATTTGCAGATCCAACCTCTGACCATATATTGATGCTGAAACGCCATGAATGTCTGAGAGGGGAACACCCCACTGAATTTCAGGTAGATAGGTGACACCAAAGTGAATCTTAGCTACACCTCTAATTATTCATAGGATATTAAAGTGATCATTGGTCGTCCTCCAAACCTAGGTGCCACCATGTATTGCCAAATGTTGGGGTCACCTCTACACCAGATTCCAGCAGAGGTGGCTTCGCGCCACGACGGAGGACATCCAGGGCTGGACTGGGAATAAAAATCAGCCCTGGCACAGCGCCCCCAGCAGCCCACATACAATATCCGCTTAAAAAATTCCCCTTGTTCTCGCACCTCGCCACTTTCTAAAATAAACTACACTATAAGCTGCTTTCACACAGAGCATTTTTGATGTGTTTTTGGTTCGTTTTTGTGCAGAAAGGCAGAGCAGTTAATACTATACATTTCTGCACAAAAAACGCATCAAAAAATGCACCAAAACCGCTCCTTGTGAAAGCCCCCTACACACAAGCAAGAAAGAAACAGTGGTGCAGAGAACCCCTCATCACAGAGTCAGGTGTGCACTTTTACAATCAGGGACAAGCCCACACTGACACTACATAAGCACCACATAACCTACAACCCCAAATCACATCCCCAGTAGTCAGGTCACCCTCACATGAATAAAGCACTGATTCAACACAGAAGTAACATGACCCCTGACAGCAGCGGGCTTACAGGAGACATCATTTCTGATGGGGTTGTTCTCGTCTCCTTTTCTTCTTCTGGCCCAAACCTCCATGATGTCTTCCCTGATGAGTCGTTCCCTTCCATTTCTTTCTCTGTCCGGTACAGCATGCAATGTCTTCTCCCGGTCACTACTCGTCCCTGTAGAATTTACCACAAATACATCTTAGACTCTTCTCTTTTTCAGCACTTTCCTATCAATTCCCCAAACAGCGTATGTTAGACCATAAAAAATTAGAAATTAAAAAATGTCAGATAAGTGGCAAGTAAATAGGTAGACCCCCCATTAGATAGGTAAACAGGGCCTTCCTCCATTAATTTGGTAGGTAGACAGGGCCTACCCCGTAATACCATAGCAAGCCCCCAGTAAATTAGCCAGGTAGCTAGGGTTGCCCCCAGTAATCAGCCAGGTAGCTGGGGCTGCCCCAAGTAATTAGCCAGGTAGATAGGGCTGCCCCCAGTAACTTGCAAGGTAGCTATGGCTGCCCAAATTAACTAGCCTGGTAGCTGGGGCTGCCCCCCAGTAACTAGCCAGGTAGTGCGGCTTGGCCCCAGTAACTTAGCCATGTAGGGCCAGTAATTAGCAGGGGCTGGGGCCTGTGCCCCCAGCAAGTGCCAGTATGGGGCGGCCAGTAATAGCAGACTGGGCCCTAGTAACACAGGTACTGGGGCCACTAATAGCAGGCAGGGCCAGTATATATGAGCCATTAGAGGCCAGTAATTAGACAGGTAAGGGCGGGCAGTATATAGGCAGCAGGGCTGTATGGGAGACAGGGCAGGGCAAGTATGTAGGCAGCAGGGCCGCTATATAGTACGACAGGCAGCACTAATAGACAGCAGGGCAGGTATATACACTCAGGGCACTATATGGTAGACACTATACAACGCTGTATTAACACATGCTAATTTTAGTAACAGCCAATTAACATGGCAGGCAACATAAGGGGCCCCTTATAAGGTCAAGCAGCATGGTCAAGACACATCTTCTGGCAGTTCAACCGGAGCTGTCATATGGGGTAGAAAGGCTGATTTAGGTTTGAACGTATGGCAGGTTGTTGGCTGGGCAGATAGGGCCCGGTCTGGTATTTTAGAAAGCTGCTGGTACCCTGGAATATTCACGCACAACCATCCAGGGTTTAACAGTAGAAGAGTCGAGAAAGATAAACAGTCCAGTTGGCAGACAGGGCTGTCTAGGTGGGTGGAAATGCCACTGGTAATGGTTGCAGAGAGCAAAGGAGCAATGGGCAGATGGTGACGAGCTGATAGAAAGTAACAGTGGAGCTAAATAGCACGCGGTTAAAAAGGTAGGCAGAGGCTTGGTACATACGGCAACGACAGATGGGCTACATAGCAGAAGCCAGGGTGGAGATAGTCCAGCTGGTAAATAGGTAACATGAGGCTAAAGTTAGCCAGCTAGTAGAAAAAAAGACAGAAAAAAATTAAAACAATACTTGCCTGGTCTCTGATTTATCTCGTTTCTGGCTGCCCCCGGATGGTGGTCAGACATCACAACAGGATCCTCCCCGCCTTGGTAGCTAAAACGGATCAGTGATGGTGGTGGTGGTGTCATGGGTGAGGGGAATGATTTTTGGGATCTGGGTCGGTGCCCCTTGTGTGCGAGGGAGCATTCGGGCCCCGCAACACCTGGTTGAATACCATTGGGCCCCGAAGGAAGTGGGCAGGAAGGCACCGGGGCAAACCCGGTTTCCTATGGCAGTCGGTGACGAATCAAAGGGAGCAGGTAAATTTTGTTTTGTTGGCCATAACCAATCATAAAGAAAAGGTCAGTGTATAGATGGCCCATTATAGTGAGAAGTTGTCAAGTATATAGGCCAGTAGCTTATATATAAGTAGACGGGCAGTATTGCACAGTGGCAGTATACTAGGGGGAGACATTCTGGCTATATACAAAGGCTCCGTATATAGTTTATAGGCTGGTATATGGCAGAAATGCTGTTGAAACAGGCATAAACGTGAGGGCATATATTGGTTAACACATAATGGGCAGACAAAGTGCTTGTATATATAGCCCAGGTGGCATTATGGTAGAGCAGAGCAGCTTTTAAAAGGTAGGGGCACCAAAATTATGGCAAACACGCGCTTGTATATAGGTAGCACCGTTCTGGTAAAAGGTATGCTTTGCTGCAACAGGTAGGAACCAGGAGTCTATCACACATGCTTTATATAGTTACACCTTATATGGTAACAGAGCATTGTCGCCATAAAATTAAGTGAAAACAATTTATGGGCATGTAGGTCCCCGGAATTGGGTGAGGTGTGTAACAAAAATAGTTAGACAAGGAGCCATATATGAGCAGCTGGATAACGTGGCAGAGAGCTTATGTACCACATGCTGGTAACTAGGGTGGAGAAGGCATCCCCGTAGTAGGTAGAAGGGTCATAAATGGGCAGAAATGGGCTGATATATAGGTGCCAGGTGTTGTGTATATAGTATGCCAGGGCTGGTTATAGGTAAAGACAGATATTAGTAAGCGCATGCTGGTATATAGGTAGACAGAGCAGTATATAGGTAGACAGGGCAGTAAATGGGCAGACAGGGCTGGTATATAGGTAGACAGGGCTGGTATATAGGCAGACAGGGCTGGTATATAGGTAGCCAGGGCTGGTAGATAGGTAGCCAGGGCTGGTATATAGGTTGACAGAGCAGCATATAGGTAGCCAGGGCTAGTAGTTTAAAAAAATAAATTAAAAATAAAACCAATACTTACCTGATGTCTCTGCTTCTTCTTCTGTTTTCCCCGGAGCGGCCGCCGGCAGCAGTGTGCAGGACATCACAACGCGTGCCTGCCCCGCGGCCTCCTGGGAGCTGAACAGACAGGATCAGTACATCCCAGCTGTTCAGCCTCAGTCGCTGCTTGCACCGTGCGGTGCAGGCGGCCATGATGGCTGCATGGCTGGGTCGGTGACCCGGCCGTGCAGCCGTGTGGCGAGGGGGACCTGTCGGTCCCCTGCCACAGGGGTCCGGTCGCTGATGCGACCATTGCGGCCCCTGTAGCGCGCCACAGCCCTGCGGCCCGGACCCCAGCGGCCCGCCGGGCAAATGCCCGGTTTGCCCTATGGGCAGTCCGGGCCTGAGGACATCACACACGAAGCAAGGTAAGTTTTGCCTTCTGCTTGGCCACCTAACCAAAATCCATAAAGAACAATTCATGTGTTGATGTTGCTCCCTGGATCTTCAGTGAATGTTGTAAACAAGATTCCAGTTGACCAGGTAGCTTCATCCATATAAGTAGCTGGTGGACATTGCCACAGTGAAGCTATTCGATATAATCCATTCCACTGCTGGAGACTTCTCGGCTGTACAAGTAGCATCCAAATATTTTTCTGTAGGATGTGCAGTAAATCCTGTTGAAACACCATAAATGTCTGTGATGGGAATACCCCTTTTGAATTATACATAAGTAGGTGGCACCAAAGTGAACCTTATCTACACCGCTTCATGCCACTACGGTGGACACCTTACATTGTGAAAGCTGAGCATTGCTTTCTGCTACATAGGTAGTCGACACCAAAGTGAATCTTATCTACACCGCTTTATGCCACTATGGTGGACACCTTACATTGTGAAAACTGAGCATTGCTTTCTGCTACACAGGTAGGTGACACCAAAGTGAGTCTTATCTACACTGCTTTTTTCCACTATGGTGGACACCTTACATTGTGAAAACTGAGCATTGCTTTTTTGCTTGACCATTAAACCCAAATTCATGATGAACAATTTATGTGTTGATGTTGCTCCCTGGAAATTGGGGTGAGTGTTGTAAACAAAAAGTCACGATTCCAGTCGACAAGGTAGCTCTATCCATATGAGTAGCTGGTGGACAGTGCCGCAGTGAAGTTCTTCAATGTAACCCATTCCACTGCTGGTCAACTGAGGAGACTTCTTGTCTGTAGAAGGGGCATCCCAGTATTGCAGTGTGGAATGTGTGTTAAAACTTTCTAAATGTGCAAAATGGGAATACCCCTTTGAATTTCCAATAGATAGGTGACAGCAAAGTGAATTTTAGCTTTACCTCTGATTGGCTGTAGTAGGGACACCCGAATATTTTAGTACAGGATGTGAGTACAATTCTGTCAAAAGTTTATAAATGTGTGAAATGGGACACCCGTTTGAATTTCAGATAGGTACATGACACCAAAGTGAATCCTAGCTTCACCTCTGATTCCTCACAGGACATTCCATTGATCATTGGGCGTCATCCAAAACCAGGAGATACCATCTAATTATCAGATGTTGAGGTCACACCTACACCAGAGTCCAGCACAGGTAGCTCAAGGCCACTATGGAGGACATCCCACATGGTGCAAGGTGAGCATCATTTTCTGCTTGGCCATTGAACCCAAATCCAAACAATTCTTGCGTTGATGTTGCTCCCTGGATCTTCGAGGGAATGTTGTAAACAAGAAGCCATGATTTTTCATAAACTTCTGTGATGTTAATACTCCTTTGAATTATAGATAGGTCGGCGACACCAAAGTGAATCTTAGGCACACCACTTCATGCCACTATGGTGCACTCTGTACATTGCGCAAGGATGAGCATTGATTTCGGCTTGACCATTAAGCCATTGTATTGTAATACAAGACCTCTTCTATATGACAGTGAGGACTATATCTTGCATCTCCTCTGGTTTCCCCTTTAGCCGCTCCGAACATCCATCATCCTGAAAGCCGGAGAAATCAGCCGAGTCAGCGTTCTAATATTCATCGCTGCATTAACGTATCACAGTAGAGCAGATATTAAAGAATTGTGTCCCACAGGGAATGTGACCAATGAATTAAAAATTTCCATTTGGAGATGAAAAGCGGGTTCTAAGCAGGACCGAATGAAATATTAAAATCAATTAAAGGAAATTAAAGATCTATTACAAACTCAAATTAATTGACGGTGGGCAAGAAGCCACCGAACCCATTTACTTCATTGCATGATTATCTCAAGGGAAATTCTATGAGGACAGAACAGGAGAAGTGATCGGAGGAGCTGTAAATAGTATTTTTATCCTATAATATTGGAGAAAATGGATATTTTGAGTCATTCTTTGTAGTTTCTTCTCTTGGTGGGTGATATCTCACATATATTATCACTGCTGGAAAATAGATGAAGCTAAAGAATAACCTTTAATATAAATTCTACAAAATCCAACGAGCCACAAACAGCAGGAAACAAATATATGCAGACCTAAAAGCCGCTGTAGATCAAATTAGACATAGCCGGGTCTTGGACAAAAAACAATGAACGAAAAGAGGAGTTAGGGGAAAAATAATAAATGATGTCTCTCCCTATCAGACCCCTATTTAACATGTGGGGGACCCGCCCCGCAAAGGGCGACCCCACTCAGCCGATGACTGGAATCTACTCAAAAACCTATAAAAGAGGATACAAATGATCCCCAACTAAAAAAATGGTGTTTAGAGGTAATATGTAGGGCAGATTGTAAGGGCACAGAAAAATACTGACTGATAGAACCCTGCATATACAGAGTAGAAAATACCTCAATATAACGGTGCTACAGGCAAATGCCCTACTACAAGCAAATATACAACAACCCAAACAAATGCACAACAGCCTAAAGGTATGTTCACATGGCTTATTGGGGTGCGTATAGTGATCAGCACGTACTTCCAAAGCACGGGGGGTCCGGCCCCATGGACATGCATTGTCTGTGGCGCGTAAGCGCGGCAAACAATTAACATGTCACTTCTCTGCACGCACGTACAATACGATCGTATTGTACGCCCGCAGAGACAACGCATAATCCATAGCTCTCTATGAGAGCTATGAATTACCGTAATTGTGGCACGCATTTTGCAGCATATTGCACTTTATAGGTGCCACAATTGCGCACCCCAATAAGCCATGTGAACATACCCTAACGCGTTTCCCAGTAGCTCATATAGAAAAATAGTCATAAGAAAGGATACATTACAGATTCAGCAGTCGGATAGGCACAATAGCACATGATACGGATGACAGTAGGTAATTCCTGTAATAAGGAGAAGCCTGAAAAAACGAGACAGAGAAAACAGCTTATATACTTACCAGAACGGCAGTGCAAGGCATTCTGAACCAAGAGCATCAAGCCGGAAGGAGACTCCAAACCGGAAGAAGCTGTGGAATGCACGCCGAAAGACTGCGCATGCGCTGTGAGAAGATATGCGTTCCAAGCCTCCATGCCCTTGTCATCTCCCGCCTGGACTACTGCAACTTCCTTCTCTGCGACCTCCTGTCTAGCACTCTCTCTCCTCATCAAACCATCCTCAGCTATGTTGCCGTCGTATCCACCTCTCTCTTTGCTCCTCCTCTGCCTCTCCCCTCTGCCAATCCCTACATTGGCTCCCAATACCCAATGAATCCAGTTCAAGTTACTAAACCTGACCTACAAGTCTCTCCATAACCTCCCCCTTCCATACAGCTCTGCCTTAATCTCCCCTCACGCAATCTCCGCTCCTCACAGGACCTTCTTCTCTGCTCTCCTCTTATCAGCTCCTCACACAACCGTCTCCAAGACTTCTCCCGTGCTTCCCCCACACTCTGGAACTCACTGCCCCTACACATCAGACTCTCCAGCACTTTCACCAGCATCAAAAGCAACCTGAAAACCCATCTCTTCAGGAGCCTATAACCTACAATAACCCCACTGACCCTACACCCCCCACAAACATGTCTGCCCCTCACCTCCTGTCTCTTCCCTCCTTCCCTATAGAGTGTAAGCCCTCACGGGCATAGACCTCTCTCCCTCTGTAAAAGTTGTTAGTCACTTATTATCACCATTGTACTTGTTTGACTTATGTAATGTATGTAACCCCCGTGAATGTACAGCGCCCTGGAATCAATGGCGCTCTATAACACATAATAATAATAATAATAATAATAATAATAATAATAATAGATACCCAGAGCATGCGCAGTACAAAAGAATACGCTACAGATATACGATAATGAGAAATGAAGGCAAAGCAAAGACTAATGACTAAAGTGATCATAAATGATATTACACATACTTCTAACGGACTACAAATAAATAATAAGAAGACGAAATATTGAGTCTCGTAAATTTACCAATATCCTGACTGAGAAAATAGAACAAATGAGAATAGAGAGCAGCACTAATAGAATAAGAGGGATGGACACACCAGATATATAAACAATGATCCATTTGGGAAAGATAAAGAATAGCAGTACATTATGACCAGACTCGATAACCACATGCTGTAGGTGTGTGGAGATTTGATTGCCCTTTGCACTCCACTAGGCATCTGAATAGCACAAGGCATTATGGGAAAGGAGCTAGGAAGCTCAAGCGCCCTCTGTTGGATGTAACAAATCTTCAATTTGGTTTTGACTCACTGAGTCTTTAGAAAGCAAAAGGGATATTATCCAAGCCAGAATCACTCATCTACATACAGCTGTTTTGGGGTTTGCAGTGCAGAGTAGAGTTACTGGCTGGGTGGGAGGCAATGAGACTCACTGAGTCTTTAGAAAGCAAAAGGGATATTATCCAAGCCAGTATCACTCATCTGCATACAGCTGTTTTGGGGTTTTCAGTGCAGAGTAGAGTTACTGGCTGTTTGGGAGGCAATGAGTGACTCCACACACCAAGGAGAGATATTACTCATTGCCTCCCAGCCAGCCAGACAGTATCGCTCTGCTCTGCACTGATGAGGGGCAAAACCCCTAAACAGCTGTATGCCGATGAGTGACACTGGCTTGTCTAATATCCCCTTTGCTTTCTTAAGACTCAGTGAGTCAAAAGCAAATTGAGGATTTGTTACATCCAACAGAGGGAGCTCGAGATTCTCAGCTCCTGTCCCATAATGCCTTGCGATATACAGGCTTTGATAGCATAATTAAACTAAATTAGTGCATAAATCAAACGAAACTATTGAAAGACAGATTTCATTAAGACTCCCTGGGTTCTAATAAATCAAAATGGAAAATCCATTGTGTTTGCTTCTGAAGGATGCGTCGGTCCAGATCTCCACATTTTGGAGAAGGGTGTATCACTTCCACGACACTAAATGAAAGGACACTTGAATCGCGACCATGTACCTCCCAAATATGGCACGCTATGGGAGTATCATGGTGATTACGTATATCACCCAAATGCTCACCAATACGCTGTATAAATTCCCAGTTCTTACAGTGAGCAGAATCACGAATATAATAGTCTAAACCTGTCACAGAGCTTTTAAAGGTCCTTGTTTGCAGGACTGCACCAGCAGAATAGAGAGTGCAGCTCTGGAGTATAATACAGGATGTAACTCAGGATCAGTACAGGGTAATTAATGTATGTACAGTGACTGCACCAGCAGAATAGTGAGCGCAACTCTGGAGGATAATACAGGATGTAACTCAGGATCAGTACAGGATAATTAATGTATGTACAGTGACTGCACCAGCAGAATAGTGAGTGCAGCTCTGGAGGATAATACAGGATGTAACTCAGGATCAGTACAGGATAAGTAATGTATGTACAGTGACTGCACCAGCAGAATAGAGAGTGCAGCTCTGGAGTATAAACAGGATGAACTCGGATCATACAGGATAAGTAATGATGTACATGACGACCTCAGATAAGAGTGCAGTCTGGAGTATTAATAGCAGATGTATCAGGAAGTAGGGTAATTAAGTATGACAGTACGCACCAGCAGAATAGTGAGTGCAGCTCTGGAGTTTAATACAGGATGTAACTCAGGATCAGTACAGGATAAGTAATGCATGTACAGTGACTGCACCAGCAGAATAATGAGCTCAGCTCTGGAGTATAATACAGGATGTAACTCAGGATCAGTACAGGATAAGTAATGCATGTACAGTGACTGCACCAGCAGAATAGTGAGTGCAGCTCTAGAGTATAATACAGGATGTAACTCAGGGATCAGTACAGTATAAGTAATGTATGTACACAGTGACTGCACCAGCAGAATAGTGAGTGCAGCTCTACGTGGTCCATACTGGAAAGTGCCATTAATCCTCCGGTCAAGCCGAGTGCCACCACTAAGGCGAGGATGATAGTGACCATGAACAAGCCTATCACCTAAGAACCGACTTTTACAGAAGGTAATAACAGGATAACTAGGAGTGAATTCTGTAATATCCGTATCCAAACGAAGAATATTCCAGTATTTTCCAAGAAATTGTCTAACTTTCGAGAAAGAGTTATCAAAGATACCGATTATTCTCACTGGTGCTGAATTATCCGATTTTTGTCTCAGAACCAACTACCTATCTCTATTAGATTTTTAAAGCTTGTTGATGCGCTTCTGTGAGAACATATATATATCATATTTATATATTTTATATTATATATATAAATATAATATATCATATATATATATATTTGTTTTTTCAGTGATTTTGGTTACATCTAATATGGCTACAAAGAAGGGAATTGGATCCAATCGTAAAATAAATTTTTTTTTAAATATTTAAGAGAACCTTTGGCAGATTATTAAAGGATCAGTCCACTACTGACCATGGTTTTATAGTTTAAACACAATAGAACATTATTTTAAAGCAACAGAGTCAGAATGTGCATATCACTTATCCTGTACTGATCCTGAGTTACATCCTGTATTATCCTCCAGAGCTGCGCTCACTATTCTGCTGGTGCAGTCACTGTGTACATACATTACTTATCCTGTACTGATCCTGAGTTACATCCTGTATTATCCTGCAGAACTGCACTCACTATTCTGCTGGTGCAGTCACTGTACATACATTACTTATCCTGTACCGATCCTGAGTTACATCCTGTATTATACCACAGAGCTGAGCTCACTATTCTGCTGGTACAGTCACTGTACATGTATTACTTATCCTGTACTGATCCTGAGTTACATCCTGTATTATCCTCCAGAGCTGCACTCAATATTCTGCTGGTGCCGTCCCTGTCTACATAGATTACTTATCCTGTACTGATCCTGAGTTACATCCTGTATTATACTCCAGAGCTGCACTCACTATTCTGCTGGTGCCGTCCCTGTCTACATAGATTACTTATCTTGTACTGATCCAATCTTCCAGAGGGTGAGAAACAGGCTCTGAAAGAATGGCAAGATAACAAAGAGCTGATGATATGCAGTGCGGACAAAGGGGGCGGTAGTGTTATTGGACACTGAATTATGTTGTAGAGAAAATCTTGCTATATTAAGCTAGGACGACACATATGAGAATCTAAAAGGGGATCCTACCCATGAATCCCAGAAAATCTTAGACAAAGAAATTATAATCGGGTACCTATCCAGGAGTCCTCAACAATAACCTGGCTGAAGAATTGACATTCCATGCACTGCCTAAAACTCACAGTGAAGGCTTTCCCCCCTTTAGAACCATAGTATCAGTCATAGGGGCTTTAAACAAAGAATCAGGGAGATGGATTGATCTGTAAATGCAGCCCCTAGTAATAAATCTCCAGGGCTATCTTAAGGGCAATAAACACCTAGTTGGTTCAATAGAAAAATTGGATTGGCCAGTCGGTGGAAGGGGGGGTCATGGTTGTCCTGTGATGTAGTGGGTTTGTACCCCAGTATTCCTCATTCCCAGGCCCTCTTAGCCCTCACTTACCACCTCAGTAGGTACACTGGATACCCTATGAAGACACAAACATCTATAGTGGAGGTGACGGAATACCTACCTAGTCATAATTTCTTCATGTTTGATAACCAATACTTTCTACAACAACAAGGGATGTCGATGGGTGCGCTGTTATCTCCTTACTTGGCGAACATCTTTATGTTGCATTTGGAGTTGAGATTCTTGTTTGGAGATGACAATCCCATTTCCTCAGGTGGTATGGTTGCTACGTAGATGAGCTGCTCCTGGTGTGGAAGTGTGATTGTAACACTGCAAAACATTTAGCCAACTACATCAATAATAATAACATGAATTAAATTTACCTGCAGTTATAACATCGAATCCATAAATTATCTGGACGTTACTCTGAAGGGAGTTATAGGCAGACAGGTTGAGGTAATACCATACAGAAAACAAACTGCATGTATCTCATTATTGGTGGCTAACTCATATCATCCCCAACATGTTATCCATAATATCCCCCGGGGAGAGCTCTCACCAACAAAATGTAATTGTACGGATCCCAACACATATGTTTAGCATGAAGAGATTGAAATCCATTCCTACGATGAGAAGACACTAGCGCCTGCAGTGCAGAAAGTTGCTGGTGTGGATGGATCAGATCTCCAGGGCTATCTTAGGGACACTAAACACCTAGTTGGTGCGATAGATAAATTGGATTGTCTGGCCCAGGGGAAGTGGGTCATGGTTGTCCTGTGATGTTTTGGGTTTGTACCCCAGTATCCCTCATGCCTGGGCCCTCTCGGCCCTCACTTACCACCTCAGTAGGGACATTGGATACTCTATGAAGAAACAAACATATATACTGGAGGTGACTGAATACCTACTTAGTCATAATTTCTTCATGTTTGATAATCAATATTTTCTACAAAATAAGGGACGTCGATGGGTGCGCGGTTATCTCTTTCCTTGGCGAACATCTTTATGTTACATTTGGAGTTGCATTTGGAGTTGAGATTCTTGTTTGGAGTTGCCAATCCCATTTCCTCAGGCGGTATGGTCACTACGTAGATGAGTTGCTCCTGGTGTGGAAGGGGGATTGTAATAATGCAATTTAGACAACTACATCAATAATAATAAAATGAATGAAATTTACCTACAGTTATAACATCGAATCCATAAATTATCTGGACGTTACTCTGAAGGAAATAATAGGCAGAAAGGTTGAGGTAATACCTTACAGAAAACAAACTGCACGTAACTCATTATTGGTGGCTAACTCATATCATCCCCGACAAGTTATCCATAATATCCCCCGGGGAGAGCTCTCACCAACAAAATGTAATTGTACAGATCCCAACACATATGTTCAGCATGAAGAAATAATTTGTGAAGAGATGGAAATCCATTCGATACGTTGAGAAGACAATACCGCCTGCAGTGCAGAAAGTTGCTGGGGTGGATAGATCAGAGCTACTCAGTTGGAGTAAAAATAGGAACATCAAACAACTAGGGCGCGTCCATGCGGCAGCGACAAAATACCGGTCGGATTCTGTTTAAGAATCTGGCTGGTATTTTATCATCCTTTATGTAGTTGTAGAGGCCGAGTCTGTCCGTGGTTTGCGTATCCCCCCGGCCCCCATAACCATTGAAATGCCCATCTTCTGCCCGAAAACTGGATGGAAGATTGTGCATGTTCCAAGTATTTTGGAATGCCGGCGGCGTAAAAAAAGTCCGGTTGAAAATCCGTTCAGTGTGGACTACTGAACGGATTTTCCATTCAAGTCTATGGTGATGGTTTCTGGTCAGTTTTCAGATGGATTTCAAATCCAAAAAACGTCTGAAAGTCTGACCAAAAGCACTGCAGTGGGGACGGACCCTTGGGCTATGTCTACACAGCAGGCAAAAGCAATCATATTTTGGCGCTTTTAGGATTCTAAAACTGCAGAAAATCCAATAGTTTTCCATTGGTTTCTGGCACTGGTGGTTTTAGGAACATGCTGTAAAAACCGCCGGTGCCGGGCGTCCTTCTGTCGGTTTCCTGTACATTCCATTGTATGGCCGACAGAAAAAAAAACTAAAACCGTCAGCAGTTTATTGCGCAAAAAACACGGTCGTTCATTGGACGAAAACCGCTCAACTTTCAAATGCTTTTTGTCCAATGCTGTGTGGATCTAGCCTTAGATAGCAACATCACCTTTTCTACCGCCAGAGCCCTCAGTTTGGTCAAATTGTGAATATTGTTACAAAACATCCACCTTTGTTGTACTTAGATGCCAACATTAAGAATATGCTCCAGTCCCAAGTGAGATATGTCTCTGGTAGGGCCCCGACAATAGGATCAATGTTGTCACCCAGCTTTTTCAATTATATTTCTTCCAAACCTCTGATGTGGTTGAAGAACACTGGATCAAACAGGTGAGGCCACCGTGTCTATGAAGTCTGCAGCTACGTGCAAAAAACCGACACAATCACCACAATTAATAATGATAGCAAGCATAGGATGAAATCACACATCAATCGTAATTTATGGTGTACTTAATCCATTTTAATACAGCCCGTTGACTGCACTACGGGACCCTTGAAGATCTGGATCCAGAGACATCTATCGAATGCTCTTCAGCCAGTGTCCTTTAACCGCTTAAACCCCAGGACTGAAAAGTACTGAATGACGCAGCTAAATTTTTTATTTTTTGTCTCCCTTGTGTTTCAACAGTAGTAACTTTTTTATCTTTCAAGTGATGCAGTTGCCGGCTCGACCTGAAAAATATCTCGCGAATCCGCCCATTCCGCAACTTTGACACTACAAAAACATTATTCCATGCCCTTGTCATCTCCCGCCTGGACTACTGCAACACTGTTCTCTACGGCCTCCCATCCAGCACTCTTGCTCCCCTTCAAACCTTCCTGAACTCTGCTGCCCGTCTTATCCACCTCTCTCCTCGCTACTCCTCTGCCTCTCCCCTCTACCAATCCCATCACTGGCTTCCCATTGCCCAGCGAATCCAGTTCAAGTTACTAACCCTGACCTACAAGTCTCTCCATAACCTCTCCCCTCCATACATCTCTGCCTTAATCTCCAGATACCATCCCTCCTGCAAACTCCGCTCCTCACAGGACCTTCTTCTCTGCCCTCCTCTTATCAGCTCCTCACACAACCGTCTCCAAGACTTCTCCCGTGCTTCCCCCAGACTCTGGAACTCACTGCCCCAACACATCAGACTCTCCTCCACCTTCACCGGGTTCAAATGTAACCTGAAAACCCATCTCTTCAGGAGCCTATAACCTACTATAACCTAGCAGCCACTACACCCTCCACAAGCATGTCTGCCCATCACCTCCTGTCTCTTCCCTCCTTCCTTGTAGATTGTAAGCCTTCGCGGGCACGGTCCTCTCTCCCTTTGTACCAGCTGTTGCTCATTTATCGTCACCATTGTATTTGTTTGACTTACGTTATGTATGTATAACCCCCCCCCCCCCTTGAATGTACAATGGAAAAATAAATAATAATAATAAAAATAATGAGCTCTTGTTTTCTGTGTGAGAAGTTGTATTCTTTTTTTTTTGGGGGGGGGGCATAGTTTAAGTTTACAAATAAATCACTGCAGATTTTATTTATTTATTTATTTTTTTTTACACCACTCACATCTCACACTTAATAACCTGATAGATGGATTCTACAGGTTATTACGGTCGTGTGGACACCTAATATGTGGTGGTTGTTTTTTTTTTGTATTTAACGTATGAACAATAACTTTAATTACATATTCATTTTTATTATTTTTTATTTATTTTTTTCTACTTTTTTTTTTAAACTTTTTTTTATTCCCATGAAGGAATAACTAATACTTTTTTTTATTGAGGCAGTCCCCGGGTTACAAACGGGATAGGGACTATAGGTTTGTTCTTAAATTGAAATTGTATGTAAGTCGGAACAGGTAGATTTATTAAATGTAATCCCAACAAAAAAAAAAAAAAGATTTCAGCTAACGTTCTGTATATCACGTGCAGCTGTGGCATGCTGGCACTTGGTTATCATGGTTCGTAAATCGGTGATGTATGGCAACCACGCCCCATAAGTCTCCATTTGTAACTAGGGGACGTATGTAAGTCGGAACGATGTAAGTCGGGGACTGCCTGTACTTCGGAATGTATGAGCATATTCAGATGTATGCTAATACATTACAATCTGAGTCATGCTGACACAGGCAGCAGTCAGGGCAGCACACAGTGAGCCCTGACAGCAGGCTTCCTATACAGACAGCCCTGGAGCTACTCCAGGTCCCAAGGACTGGTGGTACAGATGTTCCCCGGGCTCTGTCGGGTCACGGGGAGTTCCGATCACCCAATGGAGCAGGGGAAAGTCCTTTGATTATGCTGTGGTCACGAACTGTGTCAATCAAAGGGTTAAGCGCCGGGAAGCGGAGGTTTCCTCCACTTTGCGGTACTTACAGAGACTTCTATAGAAACAGAGCCATTAACTACAGCTCTGTTCCTAGTGCAGCTGCAGTGCTGGGGGACGCAAAATCCCTCTTTCTGCAGTGCCGTCATTTGGAGTTGCTGCAGAAGAATGACCTGCACTGCCTGCCGTCAAAAGATGGTGGGTGGTCGTTAAGGAGTTAAAGCCTCAGCTGTGTCCCGTCACTTTGCACAGGTGCTTGGAGATGATCTTTCTGATTTAACGTTTATGCGAATCGAGAATATTTCTCGGTCCATTAGGGGAAGTGATATGTTCAATAAAGTCGCTAAGCACGGTGGATATATCGCTTGGCAACTAGGACTCCAAAAGATCTAAGTAAAGACATAATGGATCAGAGTGAGGGTTACATTTTACTCTATATATCTATACATTCCTTTATTTCTGCTTTTCAGTTAATCATGTGGCTGAACGTCTTTTATTATTAATTTATTTATTTTATTGTATTTTCATTTATTTTTTAATTTATTTATTTTAATTTATTTTGTTATTAATTTATGTCTTTTAATGTACTTATTTTTTTATTTTATTAATTTTGTATTTGAATGTATTTATTATATATTTATTGAATATGCAAACCATAATTTTTATAAGACCTCTAGTGGTGCATCCACTGGGGATCGAACCAGGAAGTGGCATAAAGAGACGTTCCGGTGCGCAGAACAGTCATGCTAGGAGTAAGGAGACCTGATCTCCGAAACACGTTAGCGTATATCTACATTGTTTATTTACTATTTGGGTGTGGTCGTCCTTTTGGATGTCATTTTTAATTAATACTTGAATAAAAGAAAATATTTTTGGAAGATTTCCCTGTAGAGGTGAATTTGTTTTTTTTCTTTAATTTTATATACTGTATTTACGTACCTGCGAGGAAGTATACCCTTCTTCTGCAACCGACCCCGCTCCACGAAAGGATCCACACAGGATGAGCGGGATCTTTGCATCTTTCTTATATTTGATCCCTAGTTACATCCTGTATTATCCTCCAGAGCTGCACTCACTGTTCTGCTGGTGTAGTCACTGTACACACATTACTTATCCTGTACTGATCCTGAGTTACATCCTGTATTATCCTCCAGAGCTGCGCTCACTATTCTGCTGGTGCAGTCACTGTGTACATACATTACTTATCCTGTACTGATCCTGAGTTACATCCTGTATTATACTCCAGAGCTGCACTCACTATTTTGCTGGTGCAGTCACTGTACATACATTACTTATCCTGTACTGATCCTGAGTTACATCCTGTATTATCCTCCAGAGCTGCACTCACTATTCTGCTGGTGCAGTCACTGTGTACATACATTACTTATCCTGTACTGATCCTGAGTTACATCCTGTATTATCCTCCAGAGCTGCACTCACTATTCTGCTGGTGCAGTCACTGTACATACATTACTTATCCTGTACTGATCCTTGAGTTACATCCTGTATTATCCTCCAGAGCTGCGCTCACTATTCTGCTGGTGCAGTCACTGTAACTACATTACTTATCCTGTACTGATCCTGAGTTACATCCTGTATTATACTCCAGAGCTGCGCTCACTATTCTTCTGGTGCATTTCACTGTACATACTTTTACTTATCCTGCACTGATCCGGGAGTTACATCCTGTATTATACTCCAGAGCTGAGCTCACTATTCTGCTGGTGCAGTCACTGTACAACATTACTTACCCTGTACTGTTCCTGTGTTTCATCCTGTATTATCCTCCAGAGCTGCACTCACTATTCTGCTGGTGCAGTCACTGTGTACATACATTACTTATCCTGTACTGATCCTGATTTACATCCTGTATTATCCTCCAGAGCTGCACTCACTATTCTGCTGGTGCAGTCACTGTACATACATACATATCCTGCACTGATCCTGAGTTACATCCTGTATTATCCTCCAGAGCTGCACTCACTATTCTGCTGGTGCAGTCACTGTACATACATTACATATCCTGCACTGATCCTGAGTTACATCCTGTATTATACTCCAGAGCTGCGCTCACTATTCTGCTGGTGCAGTCACTGTGTAAATACATTACTTATCCTGTACTGATCCTGAGTTACATCCTGTATTATCCTCCAGAGCTGCACTCACTATTCTGCTGGTCTGATGTATTCGCTAGGAACATGTGTTTATACATATACAGACAGTGAGCCTCTTCCCCTTTGATCACAGCTCGTGGGATCACTCAATGGGATCACTCATTTATTTGAATGGACAATATGTATTTGCCCAAATGACCTTGACAACTTTTTTTGCCACGTTCATACATCAAAGAGTGATAGCAATAGTGTCCTACAGAATTCAACATCACAAGACTCCAAGTGAGTAAAACTTTGTATATTTAGTCTTTGCCCCTAAAGGGGACAATTGAAATCCTATAGACACCAATAGGAGTCGGCGCCCCCCCCCCCCTGCTCAGCGCTCTCTCGCTATGGATGACCATCTATGTATTGTGTCACCATGTAACTTTCAGATTTTAGCATCGATTTCTGGCCCAGCGAATAGTCAAAGCTACAATTGAGATTATTGCAAAGCATCTGATCATCCAGATCTGATTAGCGGAGCTCGTAGAGAACTATAACTACACAGCTAGAAAAACAGGACTTCTGCCCCCAGGGATTCGGGAGCTGGGAGCAGGTATGGTGCCGTCAACAGTGCTTTTTATACTCTTTAGCACCCGCTAGTAAGCTGCCGGGGGTGCGGGATATTGGGCACTCAGCTCTGACGACCACCGTCTCCTCTATGCATTTATCCAGATATAGGCAGCTTTATGCCAGCTGTGGGAGACTGGGAGGGGAGTACAATAGTGGAAGGACTAAGGATGCGGAGGGGTTAGCAGTGATCCTGTGATAACTGTAAGGAAGGGGTGATGCTTTGACTACTGAGATGGTAGGGGGTGTTGGAGAGGGCTAGGATTAGTTTTCTATCTATTACTATTGTGTAAGGATAGTGGGCTAGGAGAGGCTTTGCAGTGACTACTGAGAGGTAGAAAGGTTGGTAGGTTAATGGTTAGTTTTCCTGTGACAGTCATGTAAAGAGAGATGAGGTAGGGAACGCTCTGCAGTGACTACTGAGAGGGAGGAGGGGGGGGAGGTTAGGGTTTGTTTTCCTGTGTCAGTCTTGTAAAAAGAGAGAAGTTAGGATCCGCTCTGCAGTGACTACTGAGAGGGTAGGAGGGTTGGTAGAGTTAGGGTTAGTTTTCCTGTGACAGTCATGTAAAAATAGAGGGGGCAGGGGAGTTTCTGCAGTGGCTACTGAGAGGGTAGGAGGGTTGGTAGGGTTAGGGTTAGTCTTCCTGTGACAGTCACGTAAGGAAAGAGAGAGTAGGGGCGACTCTGCAGGGACTATTGGGAGGGTAGGAGGGTTGGTAGGGTTATAGTTAGTTTTCCTGTGACAGTCATGTAAAGAGAGAGGATAGGGGATGCTCTGCAGTGACTACTGAGAGGTAGTAGGGTGGCTAGGGTTAGTGTTAGTTTTCCTGAGATTGTCATGTAAGGAGAGATAGGGTCAAGGCTCTACTGTGACTACTGAGAGGTAGGAGGGTTGTTAGGGTTAGGGTTAGTTTTCCTGTGACAGTCATGTAAAAAGAGAAAGGATAGAGGATGCTCTGCAGTGACTACTGAGATGGTTGGTAGGGTTATGGTTAGTTTTCCTGTGACAGTCATGCAAAAAAAAAAAGAGAAGTTAGGAGGCGCTCTGCAGTGACTACTGAGAGGGTAGGAGGATTGGTAGTGTTATGGTTAGTTTTCCTATGACAGTCATGTTAAGAGAGAGAGAGGGTAGGGGAGACTCTGCAGTGACTACTGAGAGGTATGAGGGTTGGCAGGTTTAGGGTTAGTTTTCCTGTGACAGTCATGTAAAGATAGATGAGATAGAGGAGGCTCTGCAGTGACTACTGAGATGGTAGGAGAGTTGGTAGTGTTATGGTTGGTTTCCTGTGCCAGTCATATAAATAGAGATGTGGTAGGGGAGGCTCTGCAGTGACTATTGAGAGGGTAGGAGGGTTGGTAAGGCTATGGTTAGTTTTTCTGTGACACTCATGTAAAGAGAGACAAGGTAGAGGAGGCTCTGCAGTGACTACTGAGAGGTAGGAGGGTTGGTAGTATTATGGTTAGTTTTCCTGTGACAGTCATGTAAAGACAGACCAGGTAGGGAGGCTCTGCAGTGACTATTGAGAGGGTAGAACTCTGTTTTGGGGCAGTTTTCTATCTGTTATTATTGAGTGAGGAGACAGGGCGGTGGGGGAAGGCTCTGCAGTGACTGCTTAGAGAATAGGATGTGTGGTAAGGTTATGGTTAGATTTCTATCTGTGACTATTGTGTGAGGATAAGGGGCTATAGGAAGCTCTGCAGTGACTACTGAGAGGGTAGGGGGCAGGGTAGGGTCAGGATAAATTTTCTACATATGACTATTGTGTAAAGATAGCGGGCTAGGAGGCACTTTAAGAGGCTAGGTGGGTTATGGATAGTTTTCTTGTGACAGTCATGTAAAGAGAGAGGGGATACATAGTGAGAGGGATGGAGGCTGTTACTATTGTGTGAGGAGAGAGGGCTAGGGGAGGTTCTGCAGTGAAAACTGAGAGGCTAGCAGGCTGTCTCGAGTTAGATTTCTATCTGGGAGTATAGTCTGAGGAGACGGGGCTAGGAGAGTCTCTGGAGTGCTTAATGTGAGGGAAGTAGGCTGGTTAGAGTAAGTATGCAGTCTGTATTGTGTGAGGGGAGGGGGGTGGGGGAGGCAATGCAGTGACTACTGAGAGGGTAAAATAATGGGTAGAGTTAAGGCTAGTTTTCTGTCTGTGACAATTGAGTGGGGTGAGAGGGCTATTGATGACTTTTCAGTGACTACTGAGAGGGGAGAGGGCTGGGTAGAGTTATTTTGTTTATCTGTGATTATTGTGTGAGGAGAGGGTGGTAAGGAGGGCTATGCAGTGACTACTGAGAGGGTAGGGGGCAGGGAAGTGTTAGGATTAGTTTTCATATGAATCTCAGGTGAGGAGAGGGGATTAGTGCAGGCTCTGCAAGGATTAAAAAAATGGAAAGGGGCTGGCTAGAGTTAGTTTTCTATCTGTGGCTATTGTGTGAGTAGAGGGGGTTAGGGGAGGCTCTGCAGGGATTACAAAAATGGAAAGGGGCTGGCTAGAGTTAGTTTTGTATCTGTGCCTATTGTGTGAGTAGAGGGGGCTAGGAGAGGCTCTGAGTGAGTGGGAGAATGGGTAGGGCCAGTGTTAGATTTTCTATCAATAACTATTGTGATAAGATGGGCTGGACAGGTGGGTTCTGCATTGACTACTGAGAGGGGAGGGGGCTGAGGGGAGGAGATATGTGATTTTGGACGGGATAAGGGGACATGCTGTGACTACTAGGACTCTGTGGTAAGGAGCATGGCAAGCTTGAGCTGTTTTGGCTGCAATTTGACATCAGTTGTAGATCCACAGAGCAAAAGACAGTGCAGACATTCCTGAATAGTCTATTCCTCTATTGTGATCAATGGGGATTGGATGCTTTATTAAGGGCCACAGTCCTTCTAGTCTGGGAATCAGCAGACATTGTTACTGATTGCCCACACCGGCTTCAATAAGTTGGATTTCCCTTTTAATCCACTGTAGCAACCATCCTGTTGGCCTGAGCTCAGGTGAGTATTGTGCACAGCGGCCATCACATCCTCCAAGAAATGAGGAGTATTTTTAGCTTCTGCGCTGCTTTTACAAGGAATTTATATGTTCAGCGCAGTCTAAAAATAATCCTTTGTGCTTTAGATAATCAGCAGAAGACGGCTCCTGGGCCAAGGATGTGACCTGGACCTGTCAAGCCGCGGTGACACATCAAAAACAGGGTGATTTGTTTGTATAATACCCTGATCCCAAAACTATCTTTGTCTATCTATCTTCCAATTTTATTATATATATATTATTTATTTTTTTTATTTTTTATATAATATTTTATTATATATATTAAAACCAATATCATCTATTAAAACATATCTATTATCACATATCTATCATCTATCAATACATCTATTTTCTATCACTATCTATCAATTCATTCTTCTATCTATCTATATCTATCTATCTATCTCATTCTATCTATCCCATCTATTTCTTCTTTATCTATTTTCTATCTATCTATCTAATCACAATTTTTTATCAACTCATATCTATTTCTATCATCTCATATCTTCTATCATCTATTATCTATCTATCCCATATCTTGTATCTCATTTATGTATCTCATATCTATGTATCTATATTATGTATCTACTCAATCTGTCTATCTATCTATCTATCTATCTACTATCTTTATCTTTTTATTATCTTTTCTCATATCTATCTATCTATCTCATATCTATTTTCTATCTCATTTCTATCAATCTCATCTATCTATCTTCTATCTCAAATTTTTATTATCCATATCTATCTATCTCATTCTATCAAACTATATCTATCTATCTTCTATCTATCCCATATCTATGTTCTATCCAATCTTTGTATCTCATTTTATGTATCTCATATCTATTATCTACTTCTCTATCTATTATCTATCTTTTTATCTATCTATCTCTATTATGTATCCATTCTTCTTCTACTACTATCTATCTCATATCTATCTACTGTATCTCATATCTATCTATCTATCTATCTATCTATCTATCTCATATCTATCTATCTGTCTCTCTCTATCTATCTGTCTGTCTATCTTATATCTATCAAATACATTGCTCTTCTGATTCTGCTTCCTTTTAGAGTTAGAGCAGTTCTTATATCCTGCTTGTGTACACAAGCTTCCCTAGGTTACTGAAAACATCTCACTGCTGTAGCAGTGGCCGTGATGGTGTTGTCACTCCCTTCTGTGTCTTATAAGCAGCCCAGGACCGGGTTTATGGTTCTTACTGACATAATTTACCCCTTTAGAGCTCTGTAGCCTTCAGCCCTACTGTTTAAACTTCTCCATCACCAATGTCCCTCTTACAGGCTTAGCTAGGAATAGCAGAGCTGAAATGTCAGTCACTGCTGTAGAGCTGCCCACAGCCTGAACAGTAAGTGGGAGCTTAAAGCTATAGGATCGCTCAGAGCCTGCACAAAAAGTGGGAGTCTGAAGCTGTAGAACCACCCACAGCCTGAACAGGAAGTGGGAACCTGGAACAGGAAGTGGGAACCTGAAGCTGTAGAACTGCCCACAACCTGAAAAAGAAGTGGGAGCCTTAAGCTGTAAAACCACCCACAGCCAGAACTGGAAGTGGGAGCCTGAAGCTGTAGGATCACCCAAAGCCTGAACAGGAAGTCTGAGCATGAAGCTGTAAAATCGCCCACAGCCTGAACAGGAAGTGGGAGCCTTAAACTGTAGAACCACCCACAGCCTGAACAGGAAGTGGGAGCCTGAAACTGTAGAACCACCCACAGCCTGAACAGGAGGTGGCAGACTGAAGCTGTAGAACAACCCACAGCCTGTACAGGAAATAGGAGTCTAAAGCTGTAGAACCACCCACAGCCTGAACTGGAAGTGGGAGCCTGAAGCTGTAGAATCACCCAAAGCCTGAACATCAAGTCTGAGCGTGAAGCTGTAGAACTGCCCACTGCCTGAAGAGGAAGTGGGAGCCTAAAGATGTAGAACTGCCCACAGACTGAATAGGAGGTGGCAGCCTGAAGCTGTAGGAACGCCCACAGCCTGAACCAGAAGTGGGAGCCTAAAACAGTAGAACTGCCCATAGCCTAAACAAGAGGTAGGAGTCTAAAGCTGTAGAACCGGCCAAAGCCTGAACAGGAAATGGGAGCGTGAAGCTGTAGAACCACCCAAAGCCTGAACAGGAAGTGAGAGCCTGAAGCTGTAGAATCGCCCGCAGCCTGAAATGGAAATGGGAGCCTGAAGCTGTAGAATCGCCCGCAGCCTGAAATGGAAGTGGGAGCCTGAAGCTGTAGAAACCCCCACAGACTGAAGAGGAAGTGAGAGCCTGACGCTGTAGAATCGCCCACAGCCTGAAGAGGAAGTGAGAGCCTGAAGCTGTAGAATCGCCCACAGCCTGAAGAGGAAGTGAGAGCCTGAAGCTGTAGGATGGCTAAAAGCCTGAACAAGAAATGGGAGTGTGAAGCTGTAGAACCACCCACAGCCTGATGAGACTATACTTTTAAGGTGGAAAGTGATGTATTTGAGGGTTATATTAGTGATATTGTTAATAGTTATATTTGTAGCCTCTGGACGTCACCTTCAGGTCTAAATTGTGCTTCTTTGCTCTGATACATTTTCTGTTGTAGAACTTAGATGATAGAACAAGCAGAAATGAGTGAGGTTAATTAAAATGACAATCCTGGCAATTTATTCCTCAACCCTCTCCTGCCAATTCAAGGCTCAGACTGACGGCTGGAAATCAGGGGAGGTGCGCAATAATTAAGTCACTTCACATCTATCCAAGCTGACTGCTAATCAATGAGGCTGCTCCATGGAGACCTAGAAATCTACACACAAAGCTGCTGCCCTTACCGATCACATGCACTGGGTATTACTGACGGAGGGACACAGAGGGGGATCATTGTTG
Organism: Phyllomedusa bahiana; assembly: GCA_025379985.1. Lineage (NCBI taxonomy): Eukaryota > Metazoa > Chordata > Amphibia > Anura > Hylidae > Phyllomedusa > Phyllomedusa bahiana. The sequence continues at coordinate 105,688 of JAODAL010009927.1, forward strand.
ATGTTTCATTCCCGAATCTTTGGCAAAAGGTTACTCAGCCACCTCTGCAGCCATGCACGGGTCTCCAGTCTTCTTCTATTTGGTTTGGGAATAGAATGCAAGAACTACAGGAAAGACTGATGAGTAGGAGGCAAGGGGCAGAGGGAATGAGGATTCATGCACCATTCAGATGTAGAATAGTTAAAGACAGATACATTGTCTGTTGTAAAGAGCTAGAATTTAGAAGATTGGTCAATTAGACTACAAATAAACAGCCAATAGGCTAGTAAGGTTCCAAGAGAAGGCTGGTGACTTCAGAGATCCTCCAAGAAGTTTGACCATCCCAAGCTTATTTGGCCCTTGGCAGCAAAATGATGGAAGTGGAAGATCTAGTTGATACAGAGAAGAGAGCTGGTATTTCGAAGAATAGTTAATTGAACTATTTTAAAGGGGCAACCATGCAGAGGGGGCCCTATATATGAGTTGTGGCCCAAACCACCCCAAACTTATATCACAGGGCACGGTCATGGCAGCAAAATGAGGTAAGTGTAAGATCTTTTAGACACAAAGAAGACAGATGGTATTTTGAGGAATGAGTATTTGGACTATTCAAGAAGAGCAAAACATGTGACTTTTATCTTCCCAAGCAGAAAGTTGGAACCACAAGAAACCTAGACCAGACAAATGGTCTGTCTCAAAAGAGCTGGAATGTAGAAAAAAATGGTCAATTAGATGGAGAACCAACAGGCTAGGAAGGTGCCATGATAAAGCTGGTGATTTCAGAGATCTTCCAAGAAGGTTGACCAGCAAAAGCCAATTTGAGAAAGAGTGCATTCCAGCAAAAGGTTGAAAGTCGAAGATCTGGTAGAAGAGAGTTGGTATTTTGAGGAATGGCCAATTTAACACTTCAAGGGGAGTAAACACACTGAAGGAATTCTTACATATGAGGTATGACCACTGTATTACCTTCCTAAGATAATGTTACAGGAGGGGAGGGGGGCTTATGGCAGCAGAAAGTTGGAAGCAAAAGAAACCTAGACCAGACAAATGGTCTGTCTCAAGAGAGCCACAACTTAGAAGAATGGTCAATTAGATAACCAATGGAGAGGCAAGATGCTAGGTAGGTGCCAAGATGAAGTTGGTGACTTCAGGGACCCTTCAAGAAGATTGACCAGTTGAAGCTAATTTGAGAAAGAGCTCATGGCAGTAGAATGTGGAAGTAGAAAATCTGGCAAAGAGAGCTGGCATTTTGAGGAATGGCCAATTTGACACTTCAAGAGGAGTAAACATGATGAGGAGGGTCAATGGAGAGCCACCAGGTTACGAAGGTGGCATGATGAAGCTGGTGACTTCAGAGATCATTCAAGAAGCCCAAGCAAATGCGAGAAAGAGCTCATCGAAGCCAAATTTTGGGAAGGGGAAAACCCTGGATAACTAAAAAAGAGCTGGTATCATGAGGAATGGCCAATTGGGAATTTCGAGGAAAGATGTGAGGAGGGTCCTATGTTGAGCTGTCCCCTTTTTTCCCAAAGTTGGGGGGCCAGGGATAACTCATAGAAGCAGAAGATATTATACAGACAGAGAAGAGAGCTGGTATTTTGAGGAATGGCCGATCGGACACTTCAAGAGGAGCAAACACACTGCTATGTATGAGCTGTGATAACTGTATTACCTTCCTAAGCTAATGCCACAGGAGAAGCTTATGGCAGCAGAATGATGGAAGAAAAAGAAACCTAGACCAGACAAATGGTCTGTCTTAAGAAAGCCATAATTTAGAAGAATGGTCAATTAGATAACCAATGGAGAGCCAAGATGCTAGGTAGGTGCCAAGATGAAGCTGGTGACTTCAGAGATTTTTCAAGAAGCTTAACCTGCTCAAGCTAATTTGAGAAAGAGAGTTCATGCCAGAAAAAGGTTGGAAGTAGAAGATCTGGAAGATACAAAGAAGAGAGCTGGTATTTTGAGGAACGGCCAATTTGACAATTCAAGAGAAGTAAACACACTGAAGAAGGTCTTATGTATGAGGTGTGACAACTGTATTACCTTCCCAAGATAATGCTACAGGGGGAGCTTATGGCAGCAGAAAGTTCGAAGCAAAAGAAATCTATATGAGACAAATGGTCTGTCTTAAGAGAACAATCATTTAGAAGAATCGTCAATTAGATAACCAATGTAGAGCCAAAAAAACTAGGTAGGTGCCAAAATGGAGCTGGTGACTTCAGAGTTCCTTCAAGAAGGTTGACCAGCCCAAGGACATGCAAGAAAATCAAAGGTTGGAAG